>CAJHQP010007019.1:0-34642 GCA_905132765.1 Moricandia arvensis | reverse complement strand
CATGCCAAAATATCAAAACGGGTCTCTTTCATCTACATTCTGTATAGCACAACATTCACAAAGTTTTTGAGAGGCATTTCTAATAATATATGATATATATACTAATTAAATTAAATTCTTAGATATATCAATTCTAATCACAACCTCTCAAAAGTATTCTCTTTTCCTCTTTCTTTTGTCGCCTCTTTAATATTTTCTAATTTTATTATTTTATTAAGAAGACCTTGGTTGAGATATCAAAGGATGATGAGTCTAAGACTATAATCTATAATAAAGCATGTGCATTGAGAGATTGAATTAAAAACATGTCCACTGAAGATATATAGATTAGAACCATTGAGGACTACATAAGATTTTTACACAGATAAATATCAGTGCTAAAAAAGTTTTTGTCACAAAAATAACTTTCAAAGATAATTTTTTTTTAAAATAAACTTTATTAAAGAGTATAAATATACATTTATATCCCTAGATTAACTAATCTAAACTTAGGGTTTAGAGCTATGTGATAATGTTTTGGGGTGAGTTTTGTCTTTTTAAATATTAAAATTTTAAAATAAAAAGTTATTTCGGTCATTTTCCTTTTTGAAAGCTATTTGGACGAAACTTTAAAATGAATATTTTTTTTTTTTTTTGACTTAACTATTAAAATGAATATTTGATTGACTCAAAAAAATGTTCTTGCCACTTCAATTTGTAACCAACATTATTTGTGTAACAAAGATGTTCTTACCACTTCAGTTTGTAACCAAAATTATTTGTGTATGTGCGTCTGTGGGCATGGTATAAAGAAGATCACACGGGTCTTCCAATTCCATATATACCAGGAGAAATATCCATACATTATTATAAATAAAAATATATAAACAAAAAAAAACTAATTAATAGTAGTTACACATGAGGACAGATAACACACGTACGATCTACAACCTCAAAATAAATAAAAAGCAGAAAAACAAAAAACAAAATAGTACACACTCACTACTCAGTACTAGAGTACCGCCTCAGGCTCCGTTTTTATCCAACCCCACCGATACAAAACAAACACACAACCTTCTCTCTCTCTTTCTCTTTCTCTTTCTTAAGTGACGACAATGGTGGACAATAGCTATGGTTACACCGGAGAAAGGATACAGTTAATGGTGGAAGGTCAAGGTAAGGCGGTTCCTGCACCGTTTCTGACCAAAACGTATCAGCTTGTCGACGATCCCGCGACGGATCATGTTGTTTCTTGGGGAGACGATGACACTACTTTCATCGTTTGGCGTCCACCGGAGTTTGCTCGTGACCTTCTTCCTAACTACTTCAAACACAACAACTTCTCTAGCTTCGTTCGTCAGCTCAACACTTACGTAAGTGCATATGTTTTGTTTGGTCTCTTTAAAGAAACGATCTTTGTCTTGATTTGATAGATCTGTGTCTGATTTTGCTTTCTAGGGTTTCAGAAAGATTGTTCCAGACAGATGGGAGTTCGCTAACGAGTTTTTCAAAAAGAGGAGAAAAGCATTTACTCTGCGAGATCCACCGGAGAAAAAACATCTCAGATGGTACCAAACCAACACTCTCCGTTCATGACTCACCATCCTCCGCCGCAGATTCCATTCTCCGGCGGCGCTTCTTTCTACCCCTTTATCACCGCGTGTCGACGCCGCCGCCGTCGCAATGGACGACCATTACTGGTGCGAATCTCCGCCGCCGAGACCACGTGTAGTCCCCACCACCGTCGACGCGCAAGTCGCCGTCTTAACCGAAGAAAACGAGAGGTTAAGGCGGAGCAACACGGTGTTAATGTCGGAGCTTGCTCACATGAAGAAACTGTACAACGACATTATCTACTTTGTTCAGAACCATGTCAAGCCTGTCGCTCCGAGTAACTCTTTCCTACAGAAACAGCAACAAGCTCGAGTCGAGTATTACAATAATGCCACTGTCCCTAATCATTCTCCTCCTACTTCTCAAAGCTCCATTACTGTTCTTGAAGATGAAACTAATCAGGAGAGTAATGCGAGGAAGACAAAGCTTTTTGGAGTCTCGTTGGCTTCTTCCAAGAAGAGATCACATCATTTCTCAGATCAACGTAGCAAAACTCTACTTGTGTTGGATAAGTCAGATCTTGGACTGAATCTCATGACTGCTTCTTCACGTTAAGAGTCTCTTTTTGTTTTGTTAAGTATCAGCACTATTGTTGTTTATGAATCAACATCATCAATCTTAAAGACTTTGTTTTGTTTGATTAATAATCTTCTCCTAATCGATTGAGTTTTCAGTTTTGTTTTGTTGTTCATGAAAAATGGGAATGACAGTGATGTCTAATGTAGATAGGCTTTTAGGTTACTTTGTGCATTTTCGAAATTTTCATGTGTATTGGACCGATCTAGTTTTATTTAATGCTTTCACATGTTTCTTTTTTTTTTTTTGGCTCTTGTGTTTTGTTTGTTCTCTTTTTTTTTTCCGAATCAAATAAACCACGTCATTTGATTCTAGTCAAACTTCAATCTCTGGCTTCTATCATCGCTTTCATGGACCGAAACTGAGGAACCATATCCATACATTCTAGACAACAACCCGGTTATGTCTTCGCTAGCTTCCTCTCCAACAACCAATCGTTTTGACTCCAGTCCTCATCATACTAAAGGAGTTCAATTTTTAGGCTTCTTATGGGTTTTAATACTATCATTGGGCTTTACTAAAATCTTCTCACTTATCGGGCAAGGTCCACTAACCAAACCCAAAAGTCTTTGACTTGTATTTTTTCTTACTCCTGCATTAAATTTAAAGAATGTTGTATATTTATTATTTGTATCAGTGGGAAAAGAGTATTGCAAGAGAAAAATATGTATGTGATTATTAGTGTACTCGACTGACACATGTGAAAAGAAAGGAAGCAAAAGATAATAATCCTTTACTTCTCTTTATGTTCTATTTATTCTACTTGAAAATTGACCAAATAAAGACACTTATTACTATGACTAAGTATGATAGACTTAGGACAAGTGTCCTAAGTAATGAATAATTATTATTTATAACACTCTTCTTGATTGTTCATCTTGTATTACGTATTGCCTCGTTAAAAAGCTAGTCACGGAAAAAATCCGAAGGAAAAAAACCAAGGAAAAAAGAATACAATGACGTAATCTTCCTTTGAGAATAATGGACATATCTCTTTCTTCATAGGTCATGAAAATGCCGCATTCCGATACCGTAGACGTGTTTTTGGAACATTGTAGTAGGAAGAGCTTTGGTGAACAAGTCAGCCGGATTGTCGCATGACCGTATATACTCGATGTCCACTTCTTGATTTTTCTCGAGCTCTCATATGTATGAGAAAAATATTGGAGGGATGTGCTTTGTTCTATCACTCTTTATATAATCTTCTTTGAGTTGAGCGACACAAGCCGAATTGTCATCAAATATTTTTGTGGGCTTTCTTGTTAACTATTCTGCTTGACTCTTGTATGTGATGACTCATTGACCTAAGACACACACATTCACGACATGCTTCGTGAAGTGCAATAGTTTCTGCATGGTTCGAAGAAGTCGCAACCAGAGTTTGTTTCTGGGAATGCCAAGCGGTTCCACCAATTGTAAAAACATAGCCGGTTTGCGACAGAGCTTTATGAGGATCTAATAAGTATCCTGCATCTGCAAAACCAACCATACCAAACTTGGGTTTTTTAAAATATATTAATCATAAGTCAACTGTACCTTGGAGGTAACGAAATATATGTTTTATTCCGTTCCAATGCCAACGAGTATGAGCAGAACTATATCTTGCAAGTAGGTTAGTAGCAAAAGAAATATTAGGTCTTGTACAATTTGCAAGATATAGAAGTCCACCGATAACACTCATATAGGGTACTTCAGGACCTAGTATTTCCTCGCTATCTTCACAGGGTCTAAAAGGATCTTTCTCAATATCGAGAGATCTATTTACCATTGGAGTACTCAAAAGAGTCGTTTTGTACATATAAGAGCGTTTCAATAACCTTTTCGTATAATTTGATTGATACACAAATATTTCTTCTCGGACATGCTCTATCTGGAGCCCAAGATAAAAATTTGTCTTTCCAAGATCTTTCATTTCGAACTCTTCTTTCATATGAGTTCGACCATCATCAACCTCCTTTTGAGTTCCAATTATGTTCATGTCATCTACATATACAATAATGATCACAAAGTTAAATGGCGATTTCTTTATAAAAATGCATGAACATATCGCATTATTCACATATCTTTTTTCAGTAGATATTCACTTAAGAGATTGTACCACATTCTTCCGGATTGCTTCAATCCGTATAGTGATCGCTGTAACGTGACCGAAAAAATCTCTCTAGATTTTGCTTTTAATGCTTTTGGCATTTCCAATCCTTCAGGGAGTTTCATGTATATATATCATTACCAATGATCCATACAAATATACAGTCACAACGTCCATAAAATGCATTTCAAGTATTTTTGATGCCGCTAGGCCTCATCAAAAATCTAAACGTAATTGCATCCATTAACGGGGCATACGTTTCCTCAAATCAATTCCCGGTCTCTGAGAAAAACCTTGGGCAACTAATCGGGCTTTATATCGTGTTACTTCATTCTTTTCACTTACTTTTCTCACGAATACCCACTTATACCCAACATGATTTATATTCTCAGGCGTTATGACTATAGATCCAAAGACATTCCTTTTATTCAGGGAGAGTAACTCAGGTTGTATGGCCTTCTTCCATTTCTCCCAATCATGTCTTTTCATACATTCCAATATGGACTTTGGATCTGGATCATCACTTTCGTGATCTATTTCTTTGGACATAGAAAAAGCAAATATTACATCAACATCTTTTATCTTATTTCTGATCCATAACTTTTCATCTCGGGCATAGTTGATAGAAATCTCATACTTTTATGTTCCCTCCACATCATCTGGATCCTTATCTTTATTTGGTTCTTCTTGAACCTTTTCATTTATGCCTTCTTTCAGAATTTTTCAGTATCATGTTCTTCTGGAACCTTTTCATTTTGCTCGGCCAATTTCTTTTTCTTTTGGGGATTTTTATCTTTAGAACCCGATGGTCTCCCCCTTTTTAACTGAACCTTAGGTTCATTCATTGTGTTTTCATCAGTTTGTCCTTCAGGAACAACAAATCTTGATGGAACATTTTCAATGGATATATATGATTTTTTCACCCTTCTTGTATCTGTGAACGCATCTGGTAACTGGTTTGCCAAATTATGCAAGTGGACAATTTTCTGAATTTCCAGCTCTCTTTGATTTGTAGGCGAATTAAGGTGTAACAACGACGGTGTACACCATGTAATCTCTTTAGGATTTTCTCTAATTTCTCCCCCTAACGCTGGAAATTCTTCCTCATTAAAATGGCAATCGGCAAACCGTGCTGTAAACATATCACCAGTTACTGATTCAAGATATTTTATTATACTTGCTGAAGTATAACCCACATATATTTCCAGTCTCCTTTGTGGGCTCATTTTTGTTCTTTGTGGCGGAGCTATCGAAACATAGACCGCACACCCAAAGACACGAAGATGAGATATATCTGGCTCATGCCCAGATGACAATTGTAGTGGAGAGTACTTATTATCTGCCACTCGGCCTCAGCCGGATCAGTGCAGCTGTATGCAAAATAGCATGACCCTATACTGAAATCGAGAGCTTTGTTCTCAATATCAACGGTCTTGCAATCAACTGCAACCGTTTGATCAGTGACTCGGCCATGCCATTTTGTGTATGAACATGGGGAACTGGATGCTCCACATCAATCCCACAGACATACAATAATCATTGATAACTTGCGATGTAAACTCACAAGCATTATCAAGCCTTACTTTCTTTATGACATACTCTGAGAACTGCGTTATCAACATTATGATTTGAGCAATGAACTTTACGAAAGCCGTATTTCTTGTCGTCAAAAGATAAACATTTGACCATCTACTAGATGCGTCAATCAATACCATGAAATACTTAAACGGTCCGCACAATGGGTGGATCGTCCCACATATATCACTGTGTATTCTTTCTATAAACAATGGTGATTCATTGCCAACTTTTGCTGATGATGACTGAGTTGTAAGTTTTCATTGAGAACATGCATTACATGTAAACTCGTCTGTTTGCAAAATTCTCTCATTTTTCAACGGATGGCCATTTGAATTTTGCACTATCTTTCTCATCATGACTGAACCGGCATGTCCTAGCTTCTCATGGTAGAAACTGATGTTGTGTTTTATTTTGAGCTTTAATTTTATAAGTTTTATTAAGTTTTATTGAGTCAAGAAGGTGATGATGAACTTTTTCAATTTTACTTACCATCCAACCACTCTGTAGCACTATTCTTGAGGTTATTGACTGCAAGGTGTACTAAATAGAAACACCAAAGCTGATCACCTTCCAGTAACATTCACCCCTATTGAGAAAGTCTTAAGGAACCAAAGCTGACCTCCAACCTTAATCAACTTAACTTGCTTGTTTTGGGGCTTGGTATACACTGAATCGGATTCTTCCTTCAGGTCTGAAAGGTAAAAGTCTGTGTATTTCTGGTTTTCTTCTCTCTCTTCAGCATCTAGAAAGAAAATATTGAGATGATTTCCTAAAAGCTGCAGAGGGGTAGGTAAATTACTTGTGACCCCATTATTCTAATTCATGAAGGAATGATTAGTAACTATGGAAGCGAGGGATATGTAAATTACCTAGGACCCATCCTTCGCCTACACTTTGTCAAAAAAAGAGAGAAAATAAAAAGAAAGATAAAAAAGATGGACAATATCAGCATCATTGATTCATTGGACTTATAAAAAATATAAAGAGATTTAGAGAAGATAAAAAGAGGGAAGAAATGAATTAGAGAAGACTGCCTATGTGTAAGAGTTCATGTGTCCTTCGATCGACTCCAAAAATTTAGCCTACACATTTACTTGCAGAAATGAGGTCAGTAGAGGGGCGAGTCAGGCGGAATCAGTTGTGTTGTGGGCTGGATGGTTTGGTTGCTAAGCTAGTGTGTAGTACATGGAAGTGCCTCTAAAGTTGGAACTGATCTGATGTGGCTTGCAACATTGCAGAGGTGAAGGTAGTAGTTAAAAAAAATGTTCTTTGTTGTTTTCAAACCTCTTGCCAAGGACTACTCTATGTTTTGCTTAAAGACAAGCAAAAGGGTAAATCTGTGAGAGTTTATATACCATGGATTTTATCATTTTAGACCATGCTATATAACCCATTTAGAGTATATTATATGGTGTTGGATTCTGTTTTAGAGTGTTTTCAGGTTCAGGTACGTTTTGGAGAAATTTGGTGATTTTGGAGCCTTTCGAGGTGCAGAACTGCACATACCCGTCAGGGGCTTAGCTATGGATGGAGATCTTCCCATTCTGAGATTGAGCTGATATTTGACACAAGATAGAGATTTGAGTAAGCTTTCCAATGCCATTGGTTTTTGTCAATCAGCATCCTATAGCAGAAGTTATGCCCGCCTTACTGAGGAGTGGTATGCCTGCCTCGCGAGATGAAGTTGATGAGGAGACGAAGGAGTGGCGATCGACAACACAGCCTTGTTATTGTTGGGGTCAAAATCGGTTACGACGAAATTAACGTCGGAAACCTATTGGGAGAATGCGTTTGTTGGGATCAAAAACGGTATTCCAAAATTATCATCTAAAAATCATGTTTCTATACGAATGCAGTCTCGAAATCGACTTAACGAAAGTATCTGGGCCAAACTCGAAAGAAAGGAACATGAATTGACCAATTCGCCTGTATGGCGAGTTGGAAGGCACGGATCAACCAACTCGCCCATATGGCGAGTTGGACAAGGCCAACTCGCCATACAGGCGAGTTGATCAGCCTGGACCGACCAACTCACCCGTATGGCGAGTTGGTCAGGCACGGATCGACCAAATCGCCCGTATGGCGAGTGGTCAGCACGGATCGGACCAAATCGCCCGTTATGGCGAGTTGGTCAGCACGGATCGACCAAATCGCCCGTATGGCGAGTTGGATAAGGCCAACTTGCCGTATAGGCGAGTTGGTAGGCACGGCACGGCCAAATCGCCCATATGGCAAACTGAACAAGGCCAACTCATCAAACCGGCGAGTTATAAGACACGACAATCTGACCTGTTTGTTCGGAAAGTCGGACCGAATCAATATGGTTTCACATCGTCCTCGTTAAACTCTTTCTTTTGATACTTGGTCGAACTTATCTTTGTTCTGTCTAGATCGGGATTGACATTGGAACCTTACCGAAAGAACTCGTTTCTCGAGAAAGGATCAGGTCGATCGAATGAGACGATAACGGTTAACTAAACACCTAGAGTCACACACTTCATATGAAAGATCCTAACTCTCAGACGACGTCGTCTTAGCAATGTTATTTCAATAAAATCGTAGAAACGCCTAAGTCAGAAAACGGCTCGAAGAGGTCTAAAGCTCGGCTAAAGGCCCACTCGCGATTTTATCTGATATCAAGCCCAAACTTTGTGACGGTTTATCTTTTATTTTGCAGGAAAGGATAAATGTTAAGTTCGAAGGGATAAATGTCAAGATCGGGAGGATAAATGTTAAGTTTCCGAAGATAATCATGAAGATCGAGGAAAAATTGTATATTTCCGCGAAGCGATAAATTTGACCAAGGGAAGAAGGGGAAAAAGCAAACCGCCTCTAGAGGACTATATAAGGACTTCGAGGGTTATGATGCAGGGAAGACACAAAAATCTCCACTCAGAGCAAACATGGCTTAGCACTTAGAGCATTTAGGCAACTTTTCGTTTTTGTTATTCGAGCTGCGACTCAACTAGGGGTTGCTGTCTTAATTTATTAAAACTAGGGATCTCGCCGACATCTCTCATAGCCTAGGATCCTATCATGCTTTAAACGCTCATACGCAAATTCAGAATAAGAAATTTATTTGCTCTCTCTTTGATTCTTACTTTTTTTTATATTTACTTCGTATTCTGATCAACTGGCGTATGGTTTAGTAGATATCTGGGATCTCTAGGAAACTAGGGTTTACCCTGCGTTCGTAATTCAACGAAATTGACAGTGTGAATTTCAGTTCCCATAGTTATCGATCGACGATGATCCTAGAACGCGCGCAGAGTATATTTCAAGACTGACTAAAGCTGATAAGCCACCACAAGTTACCCGAATACCTCTAGACGACCAAAGACCTTTTTTTCTAAGCCACTGTTGACGGCTACGATTTACACGCTATCTACACTTTCTTTGATTCATAGTTCTTAAGTTAGAATATAATGGAGGAACGCCTTCATAGTCCTCGTGGAAACCCTTTGGTTCTGTATTATTGATTTCTATTTATTCTATTCATCTATGATTTCTATTTCTTCGATCATGTCTGAGTATATCTCTTTTTAAATTTAGGGTTCACTATGGTGTTGATGGATTAGCCAAAAAAAATAGAACTTCTAGGGTTGCTTATTTATTTATACACCAGGTAGCTTGTAATACTAGGATCTGGAATAGATAAAAATTACGACAGTGTGACTGATTGTTTGAACCTAGAAGCATAGGATAATTGAGAGGCATAAGAGTGCAATCAAGTAGTGGAACCCGAACTCTGTTGGATTAGATACCTAGGCGCATGCGAAAGTTCCTCTAGGAATATAGCTGAACATAGATCAGGTCGTAATGCTTGATTTATGTGAGCATCGATCGACGCTAACTCAATAGAATTAATCGACGGTCTATTTCGAGTTCTCGACGAGAGTTGAAACAAAGACTTAAATCATAGATATATTCACTACTTGATATCTTACTTTTTGCATTCGAGTTCTAGGATACAAAACCCTTAGCATTTATCCTATATAAACCACTTATCTGGAACCCTAGATCTAGCTTTTACATTTAACTTTTTACAAACCTAAATCAATCAATCACATGCTTTCATTATTTACTGCTTTATTAAACATATTACCTAGCTTAATCGTGACTGTATTGAGTTTGTTGTGTGTCCACGCTCCCTTTGGATTCGATCCCTAAGTACTACAATTGAACTTTTATTTTAGAGAGTAATGTTGCTCTAAGGTTAATTTGAGCATATCACCTAAAAAGGTGATTACTCAGACATGCAAGCAATAACACAAATCATAGTCTGAATAAATAATGTTCAAGAAAACAATGATAAAACCAAAGGAGTTCCAATCAGTCTTGGAAGGATAATTGATCTTCTCTCCAACCCTATGAAAATGAATAGAATAACATATAGAAATCGTAGCCGTCAAGTCAACAATGGCTTAGGAAAACACATAAATAGGGTTAAAAATCGGCCAAAGGTATTATAGTAACTTGTGGTGACTTATGGGTTTTATTCGGTATTAAATATACTCGGCCCGCATCAGTGTCGATCGACACCAACGTTATGTCATTGATCGACATTCTTTCATCTTCTCAATAGCTTCCTCCTGTGAAGCAGCCAGACCCCTTTTCGATAAAATGGGCATAAATTTAGATCTAGCCGTCGGCGTGATCTCAAATGATGGCATTGGAAAACTAAATCAAAGATATATCTTGTCTCAAAATATAATCTCAATCACACCGTGGAAGGTCCCCATCCATAGCTAAACTTCTGACGAGTCTGCGCAATATGAAATCTCCAAAGTTCTCCAAAACGTATCTGAACCTGAAAGCACTCTAAAACATATTCCAAACACATATAATAGACTGTAAAAGCACATATCGAATTGCCTGATAGTGGTAAATTTCATGGTATATCAGCGGGCGTGGGAGGCCTATTACCCGAGAGAGCGGACATGGGAGGCCCATTAGCTGTGGGCGGTCGGGACATCACAAGTGCTATCAAATCTGAACCCATGCGAGTGTGTAGCCCTTGTGTGTTATCATACTAACATGGGTAACGATCTTGGGCGCAATGAAGACGTTGTGTACTGTAAGAGGGGGTGAATTGTAACGTCTTGGTTTGTGGTATATGAAAAGGCTTAAAAAATTGGTTTGGTTACCTATGTCACTAAACTGCACTTACTCATTTGGACACATATCCGTTTAAAACTTCAGAGTTAAGCATGCGTGACTTTAAATATTGGAAGGATGAGTGACCTATCGAGAAGTGATTCACAATATTGTGCGAGTGAGGCCAAAGCACGGAAAAAGATCATGTGGTGATTGCAGGATCAGTAAACAAGACTTTGGAACTTTAAAAAAATTAACTTACATCTTGTCGCACGGAATGGGCCTCATGAGCTGAGAGAGAAGGCATGGGTGGTCCATTAACCGTAGTCGGTCGAGCGTAACAAATTCGTTATTTCATCACAGGATCACCATATAGGGAACTCGTGGTTGAAAATTAATTATCCTGGAAATATTTGCCATTTGAAAACTCAGTTTTATTTTCATTTTAGTATTTTTATTCATGTAGTTTGTTTTATTATTTAATATTATATTTGAAGGAAATTTGAGGATTGAAGTTTATAATTTTAATCTAAAACTATATACAGTTTTTTTGTGGAAGTAGTTAATTATAGTTAGTGATCCCAGTTGCCTAAAGTTTTAAAAATGTGAATAAGAAGAAGAAACTATGTTCTGTTGAATATATTATAGGTTATCTGATCATTTGCCTAAAGTCCACACGAACAACATAACCAGAGAACAATAAAGTAAACAGATAAGACCTGTAAAAAAAATTCTTTGTTTCAGTTTGTTTGATGTTTAAGAATTTTTTTGTTGTTGTAAACTAAGTGATATTCTCGTTATTCTACATAAAAATTAATATTTTTTGATATTTATGATCATTTACATAATAGGCGGTCGAGCGTAACAAATTTATTATTTCATCACTCGATCACCATATAGGCAATTGGTGGTTGAAACTTAATTATCCTGGAAAGATTTTTCATTTGAAAACTCAGTTTTATTTTCATTTTTGTATTTTTATTCATGTAGTTTGTTTTATTATTTAATATTATATTTGAAGGCAAATTTGAGGATTGAAGTTTATAATTTTAATCTAAAACTGTATACAGTTTTTTGTGGTAGTAGTTAATTATAGTTAGTGATCCCAGTTGCCTAAATTTTTAAAAATGTGTATAAGAAGAATACACTATGTTCTGTTTTTGAATATATTATAGATTATCTGATCATTTGACTAAAGTCCACATAAACAACATAACCGGAGAACAAGAAAGTAAACAAAAAAGACTTGTAAATTTTTTTTCTCTGTTTCAATTTGTTTGTTGTTTAAGAAATTTTTTGTTGTTGTAAAATGAGTGATATTCTCATTATAATACATGAAAATTAATATATTTTGATATTTACGATCATTTACATAATAGGCGGTCGAGCGTAATAAATTTATTATTTCATAACATGATCACCATATAGGGAACTGGTGGTTAAAACTTAATTATCCTGGAAATATTTGCCATTTGAAAACTCAGTTTTATTTTCATTTTAGTATTTTTATTCATGTAGTTTGTTTTATTTTTTAATATTATATTTGAAGGCAAATTTGAGAATTGAAATTTATAATTGTAATCTAAAACTATATACAGTTTCTTTTGTGGTAGTAGTTAATTATAGTTAGTGATCCCAGTTGCCTAAATTTTTAAAAATGTTTTTGAGAAGAATACACTATGTTCTGTTTTTAATATATTATAGATTATCTGATCATTTGCCTAAAGTCCACATGAACAACATAACCGGAGAACAAGGAAGTAAACAGAAAAGACTTGTAAATTTTTTTTTCTCAATTTCAATTTGTTTGATGTTTAAGAATTTTTTTGTTGTTGTAAACAGAGTGATTTTCTCATTATTCTACATGAAAATTAATATTTTTTTATATTTATGATCATTTACATAATAGGCGGTCGAGTTTAACAAATTTATTATTTCTTCACAGGATCACCATATAGGGAACTCGTGGTTGAAACTTAATTATCCTGGAAATATTTGCCATTTGAAACTCATTTTTATTTTCATTTTAGTATTTTTATTCTTGTAGTTTGTTTTATTATTTAATATTATATTTGAAGGCAAATTTGAGGATTGAAGTTTATATTTTAATCTAAAACTATATACAATTTTTTGTGGTAGTAGTTAATTATAGTTAGTGATCCTAGTTGCCTAAATTTTTAAAAATGTGTATAAGAAGAATAAACTATGTTCTGTTGAATATATTATAGATTATCTGATCATTTTCCTAAAGTCCACAGGAACAACATAACCGGAGAACAAGAAAGTAAACAGAAAAGACCTGTAAAACAAAATTTCTATGTTTCAATTTGTTTGATGTTTAAGAAATTTTGTTGTTGTTGTAAACTAAGTGATATTCTCATTATTCTACATAAAAATTAATATTTTTTGATATTTATGATCGTTTACATAATTGTTTTTTTGCTTATAGGTTAAATTAATTTTAATTAATAATCTTTTTAAGTAATTAAGATAAATTATAAAAGTTGACATCTTTTTATTCTTTGTGCATTGACTTTAAACATCAAATAAAGTAAAACATATAGAATATATGATTGCATTAAATGCATCAATGTATGCCTAAATTAAAATACTCTATTTAAGGAATAAATATATACACTTTAAAATTAATGTTGTCTACTTTAAATTATAAGATTTGGAGAGAAATTAGGTAAAAGACAATAATGGATAAGTGAGTCATGCGATTAAGTACAATGATTTTGATTTTGATTTGTTAGCATTAGATTTATATATATATATATATAAGAAATTATAATTTTATCACAACTTTAAAACCACTTTGCAAATTAACTTTAATGAATGAAAATTTTCAAAAATACCTTTAAATTATGATGAAAATAGACTATTTTTTTAAAAAAAATATCTTTATAAAATATTTAGAAACTCAACCCCACCCCTTCAACACTAAACCCAAAACAATAATCTTTAAAGTGTAAATCCAAATGTTAATATATTTTTGATTGAAAGTATTTTTGCAAAGTGATACTCAACTTATACTATTCTTAGCAATATCTCAATATCTAACTTACTATATTAACTTGAAGAACGAGAAGAACTTCTAAATATATTAAAACAGTTTTTATACTTTTAGTCATGATCAAGCAAATGTTAAGGAATCTTGTGTTTGGCATTCTCATCATACGAACAATAGTCGTTTTTATACTTTTAGTCATGATCAAGCAAATGTTAAGGAATCTTGTGTTTGGCATTCTCATCATACGAACAATAGTCGTCGGTGGAGAGTTTTCTGATATTCATGATGCTAAAATAAATTTACTTATAAAGAAACTCAATAAACATGTGGTTAAATCCATCAAGGTTGTGTAATACCTGCGTTTTACGAAATAATAAAATAATAATAAAGTAAATAAATAGTCTAAAATTTCCATATATTATTTCTCATAAATAATTTTAAACACCATAAATACAAACGATAAAATAAAACTAAATAAATGTTGATAATATAATAAAGTAGATGTGTGAAAATAATGCGAGGGAAAACAATCCAAAAGCACCAATCCAATAGGATCACTTCTACTCGCCAGTCTCACCAGAAAGAGGGGAAAAAGGAAAAAATGGTGAGTAACATAGGAGTCACTCAATGAGGTATGTGATGCTAGACACGCAAACCACTGACTAAATAAATAGAACTCTGACTATGTAAGTTTAGCCCTAGCATGAAAAAACACGACGCCTAAAGCATCACACAGAACAAACAATGCGTTGATAGTGCATAACTATCTCATACACCCCGCATTCTCCTCATACGGATATACGGTATCATTATAAGCGTCGCTAGCCCAGACACCTCTAGACCCCCGCCCATAACCGATAAGCGTCGAATGCAAACGTCTCTGCACCACGCGCCACACAAATATGCGTCGATATCCCAGACGTGTCTGAGCCCCCGCCCTCCAGTATGCGTCGATAGCCCGGATGTCTCCGAACCCCCGTCCTCATAAGCGTCGCTAATCCATATCTCCCTGAACAGCCGCCCTCATCACATAGTCCCTACTCATATCTATGTATAAGTATATATATAACATTATTTAACATCACTCAATCCATACCAAGTTGAATCCTCTAGACCCCTAATTTCGGTTTACATTGAATCCTAACTACCACACAAGACTCGATTCAATCAGACATAACATGTTTCGAAACTTAACGACGATATACAAAATTCTACACTAGTAACGGGGACTTACGAAATAGACCCTCACCTTATCAATATGGAAAGGTTGTATTTATGAACTCATGCTGCTCAAATGGACTCCAAATCTGAAATCAAGGAAAAAAATCGAGTCAAAACGCCTTTCGAACGGTCAAAAACCGATAACCGGTGGTCTGGTCAAAAAGTCAACCAGCATGTCAAAGGTCAACCCTTGACCAAATTGAAATCGAATTGAACCAACCAGTTTATCCTAATCTGATTCGATTCCAATTGGACCAATCGATTTACTTAACCCAAAATAAATTTTAAATAAACAATCGTTTTAATCCAATTCAACTTTTAATTTTCAATAACTAACCGGTTTAGCAAACCGAACCAAAATCAAACCAACCCATCCGATTGACCCAGTCGCCGAGTCATCAGCGACAGTGGTGGTGGTGGAGGAGACAATGGCTTACCAGAGTCAACGACGGCGGTGGACGGCGGCGGCGCGTGAGATCCACGCGTGGAGCATGCGGCGAGGAGCGGCGGTGCGTGTCGCACACGAGCGGAATGCCACGGGATAGTGGCGTCGCGTACGGACGAGTGGACGGTGGTTTCCGGCTGATCACGGGGCTCCAAACTTTTCTCGACGTCACAAACTCAATGGTGGCCTTAGATTTACGAGAAACGATACAATTAGTGAGTTATGATCGATTTACTAAATGGGAAAACGTAACACACAACCACGACGGTTTTCAGAGGTTACCTTCGACGATTTCTGGTGGTGAGGTGTCCGATCTTAGGTTTTTCTGAATAAAGAAATGAAGTGATGTTTTAATTTATAGGGGAGTACCTAGGGTTTCCAGTAGATTAAATGGGCATTGCTTGGCCCTAGGATTTGGGTCGTTACAATTCTCTCCCGCTAATAAGGGATTCGACCCCGAATCCAGCTCCTTGTCCGACTATCCAATATCGGCCTAAAACAGCTCTGGATAATCCATCCTCATCAGAGTCTCAGTCTCCCAAGTCTCCTCATGGATCCCATCTCTCTCCCAACAAACCCTGACCATCATGGTCATCATCTCCTGCACTGCTTTTACTTGCTGATCCAAAATCTTAACTGGCTGAATAGGTGCAGACAAATGTTTACCGAGATCATGTGGTGGCCGCTGCAAAATAAGCTCTGGTTCTCTTAAGACCTTCCTCAACACTGACACGTGAAATATATTATGGAAATCTGACAATTACGTTGATAACTTTTATTTGTAGGCTACTGCTCCAATCCGCTCCACAATGGGGTACAGTCCCATATATCTCGGTTTAAGCTTCTTTAGCTTCCGAGTCTTAGATCCTCCATGAAATGTCCTCATCTTCAGGTACACTAAGTCACCCACCTGAAACTCCAAATTTTTCTGGCGCTTATCTGCATAATTCCTCTGACGGTCATGGGATTCCTTAAGTCGAGTCATGATCATCTCTACCTGCTCTACCATCTCTTGAACCATTGTTGGTTCTATGACATGTTGTTCCCCCACTTTTGTCCAACAAAGTGATGTACGACGAGGCCTACCATACAGAGCCTCATACGGTGCCATCTCAATACTCGAATGATAGCTGTTGTTGTAGGCAAACTCTGCTATAGGTAAATACTTTCTCCATCCCCCTTCCCAATCCAAAATACAAGCCCTAAGCATATCTTCTAAAATCTGAATAGTCTTCTCTAACTGCCCATCTGTCTGCGAATGATAAGATGTACTCATATGAACTTTTGTCCCAAGCGCCTTATGGAATGCTCCCCAAAAAGCAGATGTGTACTTTGTTTCCCGATCAGATACAATGCTGACATGAACTCCATGCAACCTCACAATCTCTTTGATGTAAATTTGCGCCAACTAATCATTTTGTTTGTTTTCTTTATCGCAAGGAGATGAGCAGACTTGGTGAGTCTATCCACAATCACCCAAATAATATTCCTCTTTCCAAAAGTTTTTGGAAGCCCAGTCACAAAATCCATAGTTACCATGTCTAATTTCCACTTTGGAAATGTCATGTTTTGTAGTAACCTGCTAGGCACCTGATGCTCAGTGATAGGGCCTGATATTTACCACTATTGTGCCATGATATCAGCCCTATTTAGAGTTTATTATATGTGTTTTTAGTATGTCTTAGAGTATTTTCAGGTTCAGGTACGTTCTGGAGAACTTTGGTGATTCTAGAGCTTTTAGAGATGCAAAACTGCGCAGATGTGTCAGATGTTTAGCTACGGATGGAGACCTTCATTTGGTGAGACTGTGCTGATATTTCGATAGAAGATAGATATTTAAGTTATATTTCCAATGCCACCGGTTTTAGGTTCATCGGACGGTTAGATCTAAGGTTATGCCCGATTTACTGAAGAGTGTCTGTCTGCCTGCGAGAGGAAGCTTTCGAGGGGATGAATGAGTGTCGATCGATGGCACAGCCTTACCATCGATCGACGGTGATCCCAGAAGACAGAACCGACTTGTATTATAGGCCGACTTAAGCCAAGATGTCATGGCAAGTTACAAGAATACCCCTGCACGAGTTTGGACCTAATTTATATAGTTTTCTAAGCCATTGTTGACGGCTAAGCTTTATTTTATTCTCTGTCTTAAGTTTTGGAGAGAAGATCAATTCTCCTTCAGAGATTGATTGGAACTCTTTGGTTTTATATTAATTTCTATATCTATTACTTATTTAGACTATGATTTATGTTATTGCTTCCATGTCTGAGTAATCATCATGTTAGGTTTATGGATTTCATGTTCTTAATATCAAATTGATAGTCATAGGATTGCTAGGTTATCTATAGATCTCTACACCAGGGTGACTTGTAATACTAGGATCTAGAGTAGTGGAATAGCACGAGAGTGTGACTGATTGCTTGAACCTAAAATCATAGGACACTTGAGAGGCACGAGAGTGCAATTAATTAACGGAACCCGAGCCCTGTGTGGATTAGATATCTAGGCGCATATGAGAGTTGGTCTAGGATATAGTTGAACATTATCGATATGTGTGTTAATGATTGTTTGAGGTAGTATCGATCGATACCCAAGCATTGGTATCGATCGATGTTCGATCCTTGTTTGCATGCGAGAGCTGAAACATAGAACTGAGGCATCTGATTAGTAATTACATACGAGAGCTGGATTACTTGCTTATTGAATTCGAGTTCTAGAACTTTATCTATAAAATTTTTAGCATCCTTGATTTGTGTTTTGAATCTATTGATTGATAAATCCCTAGACCTAGCTATTTCATCTTATTGTTATCAAACCAATCACATGCTTACTTGTCTACTATTACTTCTTTAATAAATTATTTACCTAACTTAATCTAAACATCTATAGTCTATTGTGTGCCCACGCTCCCTGTGGATTCGATCCCTAAGTACTATAACTGAACCTCTTATTTTTGAGAGTAAAAAGTAGCTTATAGGGTTAATTTGAGGGTGCACAAAAACCCACATCAAATTTGGTGTCGTTGCCGGGGAGCGATGATCGCCATTAGATTTGATTAATAGGTTTAGTCTAGGTTTTTATTTTTATGTTTTAGTTACTTACATAAAATTTTCCTTGTCTTTCAGGTACATGCAGAGCAGTACCAGAGGCAACAAGGAAAAAGACTTACTTTTCTCATACCCAACAACTATTGAACGCACTATCCACAAGAGAAACGTCTAGCATCGATCGACAACAACACTTCGACGTCGATCGACACCACTCTTGGACGAACATCGATTGACACTTCTACTCTACCATCGATCTACAGTAACCGGAAAGTAAAGATGGTTACGGCACTTATTCTGACTAGGGATGGGAACAAAGACATGCATGACCCTGAGGGTTATCTGTGTAATGCAGCAAGTCAGAAATTAGAAGCACAAGAGGCTGTAATACCTTCTCATCGATCGATAGCAGAGTTGATCAGGTCTACTCAATTATATATTAACAGTTATGCGATTCAACCTCTAGAAATCCAGGGGTCAACAACCAGATAAGATCTGCATACTTTACTCATGTGAGCGAGCACCCCTTTCATGGTCTTCCCCATGAAGATCCCATGGACCACATTGAAACACTAGAGGATTTTGTTTCTAGCATCCTGGAGCATGAAGAAATTAAAGATTATCTTCTATGCAAGTTATTCAAGTATTCTCTCTCAGGAAATGCACTTGTTTAGCTGAAACTTCTACCACCAGGATCTTTCACTACCTGGGATGATGTCAAGACTGCGTTTCTGACTAATTTTTTTTATGATGCAAAGACCGAAGAGCTAAGAGATAAGATTTTGACATTCTCTCAGGAACCTAATGAAGGGTTAGAAGCTCTTGGGACAGATTTAGGAGGTACCAAAAAGAATGTCCACATCATGGTTTCATGAAGATTCAACTGCTGGGATTCTTCTCCAAAGGCATTGATGCGCAGTATCATATAATGTTGGATCAGGCAAGCGAATGGAACTTTGGGACTAGGACTCCAGAGAAAGCTAAGAGACTGATTCAGAACTTGTGTCTAGCAACAATATTAGGAATATGGATACTCACAGAATGCAATCAGATTTTACGAATAATGACAAGATCATTGAGGTTGAGGACAAAACTGATTTTGTACATGAAGTCTCGTTGGTGGAACAGGGTGCAAAAGAGGATGAGAATCATATAAATGAAATCTGTTTACAGGACCATATTCAGAGGATGTAATCTATGATGGAAAGAGCCATAGAAATTCAGCAGAAGATGAGTGCATATCTAAATCTAAGGTTGGATTCTATCCACAAAGAGCTGAATGGAAAATTATAAGCCATGAACACCCATGTCATGATGCTAAAAACCCATAATTCTCAGACAACATAAGCTGTGAAGAGGCAAGAAGCTCCAATTAATGGGAAAGATGGGGAGGGAAAGAGGCACCAGGTGGATGCCATCTTAGATAATGACTTTAGGAAGTAACCGAGCATGAGAAGCTAAAAGAAGGTACTTTTCTAGTCGAAATTTCTATGACCTTTGGCAACTCGCACTGGTGTCGATCGACACCATCAGATGAACATCGATCGTCACCCATAGAAGATTACGTAGGAGCGGTGAAAATTCAGAGCCACTCAGACTTCGCCACATGACACCCGCTTCCTCCCAACCCGTACTGTGTTAAAACGGACTCCGTCGATCGATACCAACATGACAACATCAATCGCCATCAACGGGCGACAAATGATTGACAACAGCAGACAAGCATCGATCGACACACGCCCATGTCATGCCATAATGAACACCGCTCATCAGAAAGGCCAACAGTGACCACCAATCAGCAGGATGTCGATACACCATAACAAGGGCAATTGATTCCAGAGGAAACCTCTTTCGTTGACAGCATCGATCGACGGTACACACCATATATCGATCAACACCAGCTCGACGAACATGAATCTGCAATCGAAAAGCAGGCAACAAAAGAAAGAAGTCCAAAGAACAAAGTGAGATCTAGAGAACCCTATGTTCCCAAATACCTCAGGAGAGAAGCTAACAAGGCTGAACTTGATGGATTTCAAAAGAGAGTGAAAATGGTCCCTAAGGATATGTATTTCGAGGATGCATATCGCCAGTACAAACTTGGTAATTTATTTAGAGAGAGCAAGGAGACGGATAAGGACATTGAGTTGCTGTTTAATATGGTCAGACGTAAATCCAAGAAGAAACTGAAGAAGGAACAAGATCCTGAGACGTTTCTGACTCCTTGTTGTATACATGACACTAGTTTCCCATACGCCCTCTGTGATATTGGATCTGCAGTCAGCATCATGGCCAAGGACACTGCCAAACTGTTAGGATTAAAGGTGGAACCTTCTCAAGATAGCTTCACCTTCGCGGATAACTCCAAGGTAAACTCAGCAGGCATGATCAAGAATGTTAAAGTAGAGATAGGTGAATGCACTGTTCCTGTGGACTTTCATGTTTTGGAAGCAAATCAGGTCGAGAATCTTCTCTTATCTTTGGAAGAGCCTTTATGGCTACAGTATGGGCAGTTTGTGATCTCAAGAAGAATATGATGTGCCTTACTAATGTTGATGAAAATGTCTTCTACGATCCTATGGGAAAGACTAAAAGTGCGGGGTTTATTTCATGGATAGAGCCGTCTGAAGATCCAGCACCTGCACCTGATTCAAACCGCAAAACCACAGAACCAACATCACCGTAGATCGACACTTGCCTAATAGCATCGATCGACACTCTCCAGATTTTAGAGCAACCTATGATTGAAAAACCTAAGTCTGGGGGAAGGGCCAAGAAGAAGAAAAGGAAAAAGAAGGTAGATACAGATTTTTTTTCAGCGGTTCCTTTGTGATGTTATGAGGGAAAACCTGAGTATATGATGTGCTGCAAAGGAAGTATGCAACCTTTTACAAAGGTCAGAGTGCTATGTGATCTAGAGATGAAAGACAAGTGGGAAGCTTATGCAAGAGCTTTTATCAACAACATCAACAAAATGAGGAAGAGGGACACTGAGAGCTGTTCTGGAGCAAACTTTCCTTCTCATCCGGACTGAATCAGAACATCGAGCTTAAGACTATAACCAAGCGCTGAGTGGGAGGCAACCCACTGTTTAGTAATTTTTATTTAGGTTTTACTTATACTACTATTTATTTTGATTTTGATTTTATTTTTACAGACCATATGAGTTCACCATCGATCGACACCATAAAGGCACCATCGGTCGACATTGGATCGCGACCATCGATCGACCACACATGCCTACCATCGATCGACACTCTCTTACGGAGAGAGGTATCTAGTTTTATACTTAAGCTATTTACTTATGATTTAATTTTTCCTAACCAATCCGGGACGGATTACACTCGAAACAGTGTAATTTAAGTTTGGGGGAGGTTCGCTAATGCTATTTATTTGTTTTTGAGTTTTATTTATATATATATATATATATATATAAGTTTTTCAAACAAGTTTTATTTAGTCAAGAAGGAGACTATGATCAAGATTTATTATTGACTAACCACACTTTAGCACAATTCTTAGAAGGTTGTTTGCAAAGATTACTATAGATACCAAAGTGGATCATCCTACCACTATATCACACTTGCTTAGAAAGTTTGAAGGAACCGAAGCTGATTTCCAACACTAATCCTGATATTATTTGCTTGTTTTGGGATTTGGTATACATTGGATCAGATTTCTTCTGCAAGTCTGGAAGGTAAAAGTCTGTGTGCTTCTGATTCCCCTCTCTCTCCCTTTCAGATTAGAAAAAAGGAGGCGAACAAGATTTGGTGGTTACAACCATTAAACTTGATTCATATGATCCTAGAAAGAATTAAATGTCAAAAATAAGTGAACAGAATCTGGTGGCAAAAACCATTAGGGCTTGATTCATGGAAGCATATCCAAATATCTAGTCAATTAAAAATAAAATGATACCCTCAAAAGAAGGGAGACATTGCTTAATAAGAAGTGAGAAGAGAGAGAGAGAGAGAGGAAATGAATCAGAGAAGACTACATGTGTGTTCAGATACTTGCAGGGGTAAGAGTCCATATATCCTTTGATCGATACACCCAAGGTAAAGCCTGCACTTTATTTTATGCAAAGCGATGAAATCAGTAGAGGGGCGAGTCAGACTAATATTTGCTAAGTTGTTGGTAGAATGGAATTGATTGCTATACTAGGATAAGGTATATAAAGTTTCTCTGTGATTGACTTGATAGGATGTGATTGCAACAAAGTAAGATGATAGTTATACTTAGATATTATGCGAGTCTTCGCTTTTTAAAACCTCTTCCACAGGCTTGTTTGCTTGAGGACAAACAAAAGGTTAAGTCTGGGGGAGTTGATAGGGCCTGGTATTTACCACTATTGTGCCATGATATCAGCCCTATTTACAGTCTATTTTATGGGTTTGGAGTATGTTTTAGAGTATTTTCAGTTGCAGGTACGTTCTGGAGAACTTTAGTGATTCTGGAGCATTTAGAGATGCAGAACTGCATAGATGCGTCAGATGTTTAGCTATGGATGGAGACGTTCCTAAGGTTATATTGAGCCGATATTTTGGTAGAAGATATAGCTTTGAGGTATTTTTCCAATGCCACTGGTTTTAGGTCCATCAGACGGTTAGATCAAAAGTTATGCCCGATTTACTAAAGAGTGGTCTGTCTGCCTTGCGAGAGGAAGCTTTCGAGGGGATGAATGAGTGTCGATCGACGGCACAGCCTTACCATTGATCGAAGGTGATCCCAGAAGACCGAACCAACTTTTTTCAATCAATCTCTGAAGGAGAATTGATCTTCTCTCCAAAACTTAAGACAACAAATAAATAAAGCTTAGTCGTCAACAATGGCTTAGAAAACTATATAAATTAGGTCTAAACTCGTGCATGGGTATTCTGGTAACTTTCCATGACATATGGGTAATCATCTTGTTAGGTTTAGGGATTTCATGTTCTTAATGTCAAACTGATAGTCATAGGACTGCTAGGTTATCTATAGATCTCTACACCAGGGTGACTTGTAATACTAGGATCTAGAGTAGTGTAATAACACGAGAGTGTGACTGATTGCTTGAACCAAAAATCATAGAACAATTGAGAGGCACGAAAGTGCAATTAACTAACAGAACTCGAGCCCTGTGTGGATTAGATATCTAGGCGCATATGAGAGTTGGTCTAGGATCTTGTTAAATATTATCTATATGTGTGTTAATACTTGTCTGAGGTAGTATCGATCAATACCCAAGCATTGGTATCGATCGACGCTTGATCCTTGTTTGCATGCGAGAGCTGAAACATAGAAATTAGACATCTGATTAGTAATTGCATGCGGGAGCTGGATTACTTGTTTATTGAATTCTAGTTCTAGAACTTAATCTATAAAACTCTTACCATACTTGATTTGTGTTTTGGATCTATTGATTGATAAAATCCCTAAACATATCTATTTCATCTTATTGTTATCAAACCAATCACCTACTTACTTGTCTACTATCACTTCTTTAATAAATTGTTTGTCTAACTTAATCTAAACATCTATAGTATATTGTGTGTCTACGCTCCCTGTGGATTCGATCCCTAAGTACTACAACTGAATCTCTTATTTGAGAGAGTAAAAAGTAGCTTACAAGGTTAATTTGAGGGTGCATAATAAAAGCTACATCACTCAGCTTTAACCATCTCACATGTCTTGCACTCCGATAAAAATGTAGCAACATATCTCTTTATACTAGGCCAAAGATAATAATGTTTCAGATCCCTATTCATCTTAGTATTTCCTGATGGATAGAAAAACGCGAGTGGTGTGCTTGCTGTAAAATCTCCTTCCTTAACAGTTTATCATCTAGCACACAAACTCGGTTCCAGTACATGTACATCCCGCTCGAAGCTATATGATATCCAATACTCTCAATCTCGATTTGCTTACCGAAAGCCTCATCTCTACCTTGAGTTTTGCATATCCACCACAATAAATCTGCATGCTCTTAGGCCTCAAGACCAATTGTCTCTCCCTTCGCAGTAACTGCACAAAATTTGAGACTAGCAAGTGTCCCAGTAAGCTCCTGAACCTCCTTGGTTCCTAAAACATCGCTCCTCTGCCGGCTAAAGGCATATGCCATCTGATTGGCCATACACGGATGATACGTGATATCCAAATTGTAATCTGCCAACAACTCCATCCACCTTCGATGTCTCAAATTTTGGTCTGCCTGAGTAAAAATATACTTCAAACTTTGGTGGTCTATGAGAATCTGCACCTTCTCTCCATACAAATACAACCTCCAAATTTCAGCGCAAATACAACTGGTGCTAAATCCAAGTCATGAGTAGGGTAATTAGCCTTATGAGGTCTCAACTGACTTGATCCATACGCAATGACATGAACCTCCTGCATCAATACACATCCCAGACTAGTACCTGATGCATCTATATAAATCTCATATGGTATACCCGGGCGTAGTAAGTACCAAAATTGGCGTTTTTGTTGTTAAGTTGAGGTACATTTGGGGTATAAAAGGATTAAGGAATGGAAGAAGAATGGTTGGGACGGTAAAACGGTAGGAAGATCATCCGGTAAAGAGAAGAGTTACCATGCGCCTATCCTTGGGTATTTATCCTTATCCATCCATGGGAAGGAAGAAAGGATCCGCCTTGACAGGCTGGAACAGATGGAAAGTAATCAGCATCTAGTCAAAGATGCTAGATACCACTTGAATGACTCTCCTTCCTCTTGATTCAAATTAGGCGGTCCTACCCTCATCCTAGACCACATGATCCATGCTTTATTTCTGAAAACCCTTATAACCTTTACTCTATATATTTTTAATATCATCTTAATGAATAAATCAGACAGTTCATAATCCTCTCTTAGACTCCTAAACATGATTACATTTTAGACTTGTTCTTGGTTAAACCTTCTTCCTAATCTCTAGACTATCATCAAACCTAAGATTATCCAAAACATTTTATTCGTCCAATGCCGTTCAACTCCTTAAACAAGCATCTGTCCAATCAAACTTGACGTCCTTCCCTGTTAATTGCATCATCGGCTTTGCGATACTGGCAAAACCCTAAATGAACTTCTTGTAGTATCCTGCCAACCCCAAAAAAACTGTGGATCTCAGTAGCACTCTTAGGTGTAGGCCACTCTAATATCGCACTAATCTTCTCCGGATCTACTGCAACTTCTGCCTCAGAAACTACGAGACCCAAAAATCAAATCCTTCTCTGTAGAAACTACACTTACTCAACTTAGCAAACAACTGATGCTCTCTGAGCTTACCTAACATAACCTGCCAATGCTCGGCGTGCTCATCTCTGCTCCGGGAATAAATCAGGATATCATTGATGAAGACAATCACACACTTATCCAAGTGCTTTCAAAACACATCATTCATAAGTTTCATGAACGATGCAGGTGTGTTTGTCAACCTAAATGATATCATCACAAACTCATAATGTCCATAGCGTGTACGGAAAGCTGTCTTCCGCACATCCTCATCAGCTATAGAAATCTGGTGATACCCTGATGCCAGGTCGATCTTAGAGAACCATGAAGCTCTCTGCAACTGATCCAAAAACTCATCAATAAGCGGAAGCAGATACTTATTCTTGATGGCACCTTGTTCAAGCCTCTATAGTCGATACAAAGTTTGAAGCTCCCATTTATCTTCTTCACAAACAATATATGTGCTCCCCACGGTTAAGTACTCGATCTGATAAAACTTTTATTTGATAGCTCCTCCAAATGCTTTTTCAACTCTGTTATTTCTGATGGCTCTAAACGGTATAAAGTTTTTGTAACCGGATACCAACATTTTTAAAGGAATTCTACCGAACAGAAAGGTGCTATTTATTTTTATTTTTAAGGATTCTCAAATTCCCATAAATATTTCCAAAATTTTTCTAAAACTGATTAAAATCAAGTCCCATAAATCGCCATCCCGGGTCGGTGCCGGGACGTAACCCGCTCTGATACCAAATTGTAATACCCGTGTTTTACGAAATAATAAAATAATAATAAAGTAAATAAATAGTCTGAAATATCCATATATTACTTCTCATAATAACTCGAAACACCGTAAATCCAAAACGATAAAATAAAACCAAATAAGTTTCGATAAAGTAGAAGTCTGAAAATAACACGAAGGAAAATAATCCAAAAGCATCAATATAATAGGATCACTCCTGCTCGCCAGTCTCACCTGAAAGGGGGGGGAAGGAAGAGGGGTGAATAACAGAAGAGTCACTCGGTGATGTATGGGATGCTAGACACGCAAACCACTGACTAAATAAAGAGAATTCCCACTATGGAAGTTTAGCCCTAGCATGAAGAAACAAGACGCCTAAAGCATCACACAGAACAAACAATGCGCTGATAGTGCATAACTAGCTCATACACCCCGCATTCTCCTCATACGGATATACAATATCATTATAAGCGTTGCTAGCCTAGACACCTCTGGACCCCCGCCCGTAACCGATAAGCGTCGAATGCAAACGTCTCTGCATATGCGTCGATATCCCAGACGTCTCTTATCCCCTGCCCTCCAGTATGCGTAAATAGTTCGGATGTGTCCGAACCCCCGCCCTCATAAGCGTCGCTAATTCAGATCTCCATGAACAGCTGCCCGCATCACATAGTCCCAACTCATATCTATGTATACGTATTATATAACATCATTTAACATCACTCAATCCATATCAAGTTGAATCCTATAGACCCATAATTACGGTTTACATTGAATCCTAACTATCACACAAGACTCGATTCAATCAGACGGAACATGTTTCGAAACTAAACGAGGATATAAATAATTCTACACTACTAATGATATTTAAGGAATAGACACTCACCTTAGCAACATGGAAAGGTGGTATTTATGGACTCTTGCTGCTCAAATGGACTCCAAATCTGAAATCAGGGCGGAAAATCGAGTCAAAACGCCCTTCGAACGGTCAAAAATGGATAACCGGTGGTCTGGTCAAAAAGTCAACCCACGGGTTAAAGGTCAACCCGGTCAACTCTGACCAAAGCCGGTCAACCCTTGACCAAATTGAAATCGAATTGAACCAACCCGTTTATCCTAACCGAATTTTGATTTTAATTGGACCAATCGGTTTACTTAACCAAAAATCAATTTTAGAATAACCAGCCAGTTTAATCTAATTCAATTTTAAATTTTCAATAACCAACCGGTTTAGAAATCCGAACCAAAATCGAACCAACCGAGCTGGTTAACCCAATCGCCGAGTTGACTCGTTGAATCGACTCAGCAGAGTTGCTGACTCACCGGTGACGATCACCGGCGGCGGCGGCGGAGGAGACAATGGCTTATCGGAGTCAACGGCGGCGCGTGAGATCCACGCGCGACGTGCGGTGTGGAGCGGCGGCGCGTGGAGCACACGCGCAGAACACCGCGGGAGAGTAGTGGCGCGTGTGGGCGAGTGGACGGTGGTTTCTAGCTGATCTCGTGGCTCCAGACTCGTCTCGACGTCATGAACACGGTGGTGGCCTTAGATTTACGAGAAACGATACGGTTAGTAAGTTATGATCGATTTACTAAACGGGAAATGTAACACACAGCCACGACAGTTAGGGTGGTTACCTTCGACGATTTCTGGTGGTGAGGTGTCCAATTTCGACTTTGACGACGGTGGCTGAGGCTGGTTTGGTTCAGATCTCCTTGACGGCACAATTTCTGCAGAGATTCGACGCGCTTAGGTTTTTGTAAATTAAAAATGAAGAGATGCTGTAATATATAACAGAGTACCTAGGATTTGAGCAGATTAAATGGACTTTGCTAGACCCTAAGATTTGGGCTGTTAGAGGTTGATTGATTTTTTTTCCCATAGAGAAAATTACTCCTAATTACACCGATTTCATTTTCATTGCTTTTAACTTACGTACGTATTTTATCTATGCAGAGTCCATACGGAAGTATAATAGATTGTGTTCATACGAAACATCAACCAATTTATGGTCACCCTTTATGTAACATCCCGAGTTGTGATATGTGGAAAGGGTTAAGAGAATTGATTTGGCTACCTATGTCACCAAAGTTGACTTACCTTTTCCGTCACACATCCGTTTAGAACTCCAGGGTTAAGCGTGCTTATGCTGGAGTAGTGAAAGGATGGGTGACCTACGGGAAGTGATTCGCGATACCGTGCGAGTGAGGCCAAAACATGGGGAAAAGTTGGGTGGTGATTGCAGGGATAGTAAACAATGATTTCGAGCCTTGGAAAATTTACGCACCGACCGTTGGAACGGGATGGGGTCCACGGGCCGAGAGAGCGGGCGTGGGTGGCCTATTATTCGTGGGCGGTCGGGGCGTTATAAGTGGTATCAGAGCTGGTTAGCCATCTCGGTTTCTGACCCGAGAGGCGTCTTGAGACCTGTCGTGGGGCGCAACGAGGACGTTGCGTTCTTTGAGAATGGGGTGAATTGTAACATCCCGAGTTGTGATATGTGGAAAGGCTTAAGAGAATTGATTTGGCTACCTATGTCACCAAAGTTGACTTACCTTTTCCGTCACACATCCGTTTAGAACTCCAGGGTTAAGCGTGCTTATGTTGGAGTAGTGAAAGGATGGGTGACCTATCGGAAGTGATTCGTGATACCGTGCAAGTGAGGCCAAAACACGGGGAAAGGTCGGGTGGTGATTGCAGGGACAGTAAACAATGATTTTGAGCATTGGAAAATTTACGCACCGACCATTGGAACGGGAATGGGGCCCACAGGCCGAGAGAACGGGCGTGGGTGGCCCATTAGCCGTGGGCGGTCTGGGCGTTATACTTTATTTGAAAACCACACCATCAATTTTTCATGTATAATTTTTTCTAATTCCAAAAGCATTAACAATATTTGTGATATAGTACCCATGTGAAACTCGGATTGAAAGAACTAAACCATGGTTTAGTTCCGTCTGTTTTGTTAAAGCACGTTTTTTCTAATGGTCGGTGGTGAGCATGGACGGTGTGCCGACATGGACGGTGAAGTTAGGCAGCCGAAACTTTAGACAATGGTTTTTGTCAAAGGTTGTGGCTCACCACCCCTTAACTCTCTTCTATAAATAGCAAGCAAGGGTGAAGCCATTTGCTCATCCCAAAATCAAAAACACAGAGAGAAAGGTGAAGAAGAAGAAGAACGTGAGAGAGAGGAAAGAAAAAAATTCTTTTTCTTATTAAGATAATTTCTTAAGGGTATTTCGGGATCGGGTCGAGAGAAAATTATTTAGAGAGTTTGATTATTTTTCTCCTATTATAACGAGAGAATTAATAATTGTCTTCTCCGTTATAATTGAGAGGTTGTAACTCCTATTATTTTCCTCAGAATAAATTCTTCTACCTTGTCCGTGGTTTTTACCCTTCGGGGTTTTCCACGTTAAATCCTGGTGTTCCATTTATTACAATATTTCTCAAATTATTAGCTGCGATCCTGCTCTATCCGGTCCAATTTTTACAACAAGTGGTATCAGAGCTTAGGTTCTGGAAGAAGCAATGGCGGCAAAATTTGAGATCGAGAAATTCAACGACAGTAATTTCGCGCTGTGGAAGTTGAAGATGAAAGCTATCTTGAGAAAAGATGGTTGTTTAGCGGCAATTAGTGCAAGGCGACTACATATACAGATGATGATAAGTGGAACGAGATGGACGGGAATGCTATTGCAAATCTTCATCTAGCCCTTGCAGATGGAGTGTTGTCAAGCATAGAGGAGAAGAAAACCGCAAAGGAGATATGGGATCACCTTGCGAAATTATATGAAGCCAAATCGCTGCACAATAAAATTTTCCTTAAGAGGAAGCTTTATACTCTCCGGATGGCAGAATCTACTTCAGTGACGGAGCACATCAACACCTTGAATACTTTATTTTCTCAACTCACCTCGTTGAGCTATAAAGTAGATTCACAGGAACGTGCTGAGCTTCTACTTCAAAGTCTACCAGATTCATATGATCAACTCATCATCAACTTAACAAATAATGTCTCCACCGACAGTCTAGTCTTTGATGATGTTGCAGCTGCGGTTCTAGAAGAAGAAAGTCGGCGCAAAAGTAAAGAAGACAGACGAGAAAATTCACAAGTAGAGGCATTGACGGTGATGCGAGGAAGATCAATGGAGCATGGCTCAAGTGGGAGTCACAAACATAGTAGATCAAAGTCAAGAAGTAAGAAGAATTTTAAATGCTACCACTGTGGCAAGAAGGGTCACTTGAAGAAGGATTGTTGGGAATTAAAGAATTCCAACCCTCAAGGAAATGTAGCAAATACTTCAGATAATGGATAGCCTTGTGTTGTGAAGCAGCAATTTCAAGCGAAAACAGGAGAAGTTTCGCTGATATATGGTTGTTCGACTCAGGTGCTACATATCACATGACCTCTAGAAGAGAATGGTTCTATCAATATGAACCCATCTCTGGAGGATCTGTGTACAGTTGCAATGATCATGAACTAAAGATTGTTGGCAGTGGATCCATTCAACTGAAGATGTATGATGGTACAGTCCGTAATATTCATGAGGTGCGGCACGTGGAAGGCTTGAAAAAGAATTTATTATCTGTGGGGCAACTTGATGATCTTGGTTGCAAAGTTGAAGTCGAGAATGGAACTCTAAAAGTAATTAGAGGAGCACTTGTGCTTATGAAAGGAGAGAAGATAGCTGCGAAGTTATACATGTTAAAGGGAGAAACTCTGTCAGAATCAGAAGCATCTGTTGCTTCAAGTTGTTCCAGTGAGAAGGCTACAACGGTGTGGCATCAGAAACTTGGGCATATGTCTGAACAAGGCATGAAAATTCTTGCAGAGAAGAAGTTACTTCCGGGTCTCACAAAGGTATCACTATCCTTTTGTGAGCATTGTGTAACAAGCAAGCACATCGGTTGAAGTTTAGCACATCAAATTCTAGAAGTAAAGCGGTTCTAGAATTGGTTCACTCTGATGTGTGGCAAGCACCAGTTATATCACTAGGAGGAGCGAAGTACTTTGTGTCCTTCATCGATGACTACTCCAGGAGATGTTGGGTGTATCCTATCAAGAGTAAGGCAGATGTGTTTTCAGTTTTCAAAGTTTTCAAAGCACGGGTGGAACTTGAATCTGAGAAGAAGATCAAGTGTTTGAGGTCAGATAATGGAGGTGAATACACTAGTGATGTATTTAACAAATTCTGTAAAGCAGAGGGCATCAAAAGGCAGTTCCACTACATCATACACTCCTCAACAAAATGGAGTGGCAGAGCGGATGAACAGGACTCTGTTAGAAAGAACAAGGGCAATGCTGGGAGCTGCAAGCTTAGAGAAGAAATTCTGGGCAGAAGCAGTCAACACCGCCTGTTACGTGATAAATCGGTCGCCATCAACTGCAATTGATTTGAAAACACCGATGGAGATGTGGACAGGAAAGCCAGTAGACTATTCAGACCTCCATATATTCGGGAGCCCAGTGTACGTGATGTACAATAACCAAGAAACTACGAAGCTAAATCCAAAGTCTAGAAAGTGTGTGTTCTTGGGATATGCTGATGGAGTAAAGGGTATCGCCTGTGGGATCCACTTGCCCACAAGGTTATAATCAGCAGGGATGTTATCTTCACAGAAGATAAGAAGATCGAAGAAGAAAATAGCAGTTCAAAAGAAATGTCAGAGATTGTAGCAGTACAAGTGGAAAAGGAGAATTCTTCTGAAGCAACACCAGAACATGAGGAAGCAGAACCCGAGTTGGAAGAAGAATTTGGTAAAGGAAAACGTGTAAGAACTACACCATCTTGGCACGAAGACTATGATATGAGTTGCAATGTTGCATATTGTCTCTTAACTGAGGACGGAGAGCCATCAAATCTTCAAGAAGCATTGAGCAGTCTAGATGTATCTCAGTGGATGGAAGCAATGCAAGAAGAAATTGAAGCTCTACATAAAAATAAAACTTGGGAGCTCATACCATTACCACCAGGAAGAAAAGCCATTGGAAACAAATGGGTATATAAGATCAAGCGAAATGGTGATGACCAAGTGGAGCGGTATCGTGCTAGATTGGTGGTGAAAGGATATGCCTCAGAAAGAAGGAATTGACTTCAATGAAATTTTTTCACCTGTGGTTCGACTTACAACAGTCCGATACTGTTGGCAATGTGTGCTACATTTGACTTACATCTAGAGCAACTAGATGTGAAAACAGCTTTTCTTCATGGAGATCTTGAGGAAGAAATTTATATGCTCCAACCAGAAGGTTTTGAAGAAAAAGAAAGGAGAACTTGGTTTGCAGGTTGAACAAATCTCTGTACGGTCTAAAGCAGCGCCAAGGTGTTGGTACAAGAGATTTGATTCCTTCATTATGAGCCTTGGATACATCAGACTTCATGCAGACCCTTGTGCATATTTCAGAGGTTTGGTGAAAGAGAATTCATTACTTTGTTGTTGTATGTGGGACGACATGTTGATAGCAGGCCCCAACAATGATCGTATCAATGAATTGAAGGCACAATTGGCTAGGGAGTTCGAGATGAAGGACTTGGGACCAGCAAACAAGATTCTAGGGATGCAAATTCACCGAGACAGAAATAATAGGAAGATTTGGCTGTCACAGAAAAATTATTTGAAGAAAATCTTGCGGAGGTTCAACATGCAAGATTGTAAGCCAATCTCTACCCCACTTCCTATTAATTTCAAGTTATCCTCCAGTATGAGTCCTAGCAGTAAAGAAGGAAAGGATGGAAATGTCTCGAGTACCGTATGCATCAGCAGTGGGAAGCTTAATGTTCGCAATGATTTGTACACGGACCAGACATTGCACAAGCAGTGGGAGTAGTAAGTCGGTACATGGCGAAATCCTGGTAAAGAGCACTGGAAATACCGTTAGAGGATCCTAAGATACATTAAGGGACCTCAGATGTTGCATTATGTTATGGAGGATCAGACTTTGTTGTCAGAGGCTATGTTGATTCAGATTATGCAGGTGATCTGGATAAAAGCAAATCTACAACCGGATATGTGTTTGCACTTGCTAGTGGAGCTGTAAGTTGGGTTTCAAAACTACAGTCTATTGTGGCTACGTCAACAACAGAAGCAGAATATGTAGCAGCTACACAAGCTAGTAAAGAGGCAATGTGGTTGAAGATGGTAATGGAGGAACTCGGGCACAAACAAGAGAAAATTTCTCTTTTTTGTGACAGTCAGAGTGTCGTGCATCTAGCAAGGAATCCAGCCTTTCATTCAAAAACCAAGCACATACGAGTCCAGTATCACTTCGTTCGTGAGAAAGTGGAAGAGGGCACGGTGGATATGCAGAAGATTCATACAAAAGAAAACGTAGCAGATTTTATGACGAAAGCAGTCACTACTGACAAGTTTATTTGGTGTCGATCCTCTTGTGGCTTGATGGAGACGTAAGCAACATGGAATGACAAGGTAGAAAGAATGTGTGAAGATCCGATTGATCCTCAATCAAATCTTCAAGTGGGAGATTGTTAAAGCACGTTTTATCTTATGGTCGGTGGTGAGCATGGACGGTGCGCCGACATGGACGGTGCGCCGACATGGACGGTGAAGTTAGGCAGCCGAAACTTTAGACAATGGTTTTTGTCAAAAGGTTGTGGCTCACCACCCCTTAACTTTCTTCTATGATAGCAGCAAGAGGTGAAGCCATTTGCTCATCCCAAAAATCAAAAACATAGAGAGAAAAGGTGAAGAAGAAGAAGAGCGTGAGAGAGAGAAAAAAAATCTTTTCTTATTAAGATAATTTCTTAAGGGTATTCGGGATCTGTCGAGAGAAAATTATTTAGAGAGTTTGATTATTTTCTCCTATTATAACGAGAGAATTAATAATTATCTTCTCCGTTATATTTGAGAGGTTGTAACTCCTATTATTTTCCTGAGAATAAATTCTTCTACTTTGTCCGTGGTTTTTACCCTTCGGGGTTTTCCACGTTAAATCATGTGTTCCATTATTACAATATTTCTCAAATTATTAGCTGCGATCTGCTCTATTATCTGGTCCAATTTTTACA
>CAJHQP010007018.1:0-34650 GCA_905132765.1 Moricandia arvensis | reverse complement strand
TAGATAGCTTTATTTTGCCGTTGGTTAATTGATTTTTAATAGATTGGTAACATTTTCCACGCGGGGTTTCCCTTATTTTTTGTTTTGTTTGGACCTTGTGTCCATTTATTTAAGAATTAGAATAAAATAAGTAGATGTACTTTTAATATTTACTTAGTACATAAAATTACTGACTAGCATTAACTAGCGAAGATTAGATTCGACGTCTACTAAAAATATTAATATTGGTATATTCTTGAATTTTATAGGAAATTATATTACTACCCTCTCTGTTTTTAAAGTTATTGGTACAAATATTAAGAAAATGCAAAATTTTATACAACTTATTTTGATTACATACAAAAATTATTAAATAAAACTAATTCAACCAATAAAAAATGGTAGTATTTATAGTTAGTCATAAATTTTAAACAACATTAAATTTTTGTCTAGGATAAAAAAACATCACTTATATGAAACAAAATAAAAATCTTAAAATACCAAATAAATTGAAACAAAAGAAGTAAAAAATTAGTATATCATGTTAAGAAATATTTGGTCTCCTAATTTTTAAACTCTCCCAAGCACCATTATTAAAAACTGCCTCTGAATTAGTTTTCCATCTACTCCTCTTTAAAGCTTATTTTTTTGTTTGTGCTTTTGATTTTGCTTTTGGATCTATTTGTTTTGGGTTCCAGTGTGACGCACGGTTTGAGCATCCGTCTGGTAGCCGAGCTCATCGTTGGGATCTCTTATTTACCGAGGACCCATTGTTTTATTTTCACCAACCTTCTTCACTTGGCTTCAAATATAATGAGCTTTAACTTTCTCCTCTCCCTTACAGTTGCTCTCCGACTCAAAGTCCTTCTCAGACATCCGTCTCCACCTCATCTCAAGTAAATCTTCCAAAGACTTCCTCTTACGTCATGATCACCGTTTTTTTGGAGCCAACACATAATAAATACATATTTTAAGTTTTTACATTTTTAATAAAACACATTAAAACTCAATTAATAATACATAATTTTTTATAATTTATATTTCCTATATTTCTAAGCCATAAACTTCAAAAAATATAATTAATATTTTTAAAAATCATAATTTTTTTATTAGTTGACAAAAATACATTGTTAAATTAAAAATAAATTATTTTAAAACAGATTTTCTCCCTAAAATATGTATTTTTTTGTAACCGAGGAGGTATTTTAAAATAAATTATAGTATTGGATTCTTTTATAAAAGAATTAATGCAAAATATAGTATTTTATTGTAAATTTAAATATTTTAAATTAAAATTATAATAAATATTAATTTAATAGAAAACAACACACATAACAAGGATGTGACTGAATTGTTGTTTTAGAGTAATATTGTACTCCCATTTTAAAATTACTCTCAGCTGAGCTAGAATTTACCAATCAAGTAAAAACACCTTAATTTGATAGTTACTCTAGTTAATGTCTCTACTTTTACTCTAAATCTTATTGTACTTTTCTTTTTACTAGAGCTTTTAACCGCGCTACGCGCGGTTCTTTGTCTATAAAATTAATTTTCAAAATGTGTATTTTAAAATTTTCATGCATATTTTTTTTTTAAATTTCATTATAAATATATAATTTGTGTGATTCAGATTAATTATCTGTAGGAGATTTCATTATGAGTGATTTCATGTTTAGATACTACATAAAAAGTATGTTGGATAAATTATGTGCATTATACATATGCAGATATATTAGTCATTGGTACTGTGTTGAAAATATATAACCTTGCAATATTATTTGTATGATAGAGTAAAAACATACTTTAATTATTTTTATCTTAATTTTTTGGCCAAGGTCCTAATTTGATATTAATATGTTAGTTAAATAATTTGTTTTAATGGTAATTAAAAACTTTGATTGAAAATAAATTTTTTAAATAAAACATGATTTTCTGATTTTATCTTATATTTTTGATGATTAATAATATTATATTAGCATATAACTATAATATAATTTATTAATTTCAATCTAACGTTCTATTCTATATTTTCTGGTTAGTTATTTTAGTGAGGAGAAAAACTTATGTTTTATGGCTTGTAAGTGAATTAGCCAGAAAATTAAAACCCATTTCTAATACGACTCGCCTCTTCATGGTATAACTCGAATGGTCACCATCCTCGCTATTGTCTGGTTATGATCTTGCTATCAATATTTCATCATTCTCTCCTTTTCCTTTGTAATCTGGTTTTTATTGCTTCATTGTAAACTTATTTTAAATTAATAAAAGCGTTTATTAAAAACCCAATTTTAATATATTTAAAAACTATTCAAATAAATTTTTATTGATAGATTATATAAAAACTAATTTTTAAGGTTTGTTGGTTCTTTTGATTTCAGAGGTGTTTATTTATTGGTGTCAAACAACCAACTTGTTTCATGTTTCTTTTAATTTTAGCTTAATTTGAAAGTGTTACAAAAAAGAAGCTTAAGCTGGAAATCAAAAACATTCTCAATGATTTCTTGTGTTCATTTTGTGGTTATCTGGAGTTGATTAATTAATAAAAGTTAAGGTTACATAGAGAATGAGGATCCCATATAATCACTTAAAACAAGGATGAGTTTTAAATAAAGGTGTTATTACCCTTATCCCAAACACAATTATTTTCACCAAAATGGAAAGCCCAAAGGTATATGATTGCATCTGTATCCAATTTTCTCAAACTCTTGTTTATATGCTAAAAAATAATGTGACTATAGGAATGATAAACAAAGGTTCAGTAAGTCTGCGAGGGCTAAGAAGAATTCATAAGTAATTTCTTACTACATCATAGCAATAGCTGAGTCTTGATATAACCTGTTGGAAAAAGTATTTTGCCTCAAAAAAAAGATGAGCACAAAATTTTGAGACTAAAAGTAAGAAAGTTACAAAGTATAGAAAAAATATATAACATACCTAATTTGCTTCCTATGCTAGGTACTACAGATACAATATCTACAATCTTTTTCGCTAAAACTACATTAGACAATATATAACTCAACTATGAAATTAATGCTAGATATGAACAACATATAAAGTCTTATCTCTAAACGCCAAGCTCACCTCATCCTTCATGAATCTTATTGTGGCTACATATATGCTCAAGAAGTTCACCTCCAGTAGCATATTCCAACTGATGTTTTCCCTCCAATGTACCTCTGTTGTGAAGTGAGTTGATGCCAGTTAGGCCAAATACTCATTGAAAACTCTGTAAAACTCATTGTACTCCTCTGTTGTCACCTCTTAGAGTTCTAAAGCTGCAACAAATAGAAATAAACTCTTTAATTGATTACATAATTTTGATTCTGAATGCACATAAGAGAAGCAAAGCGTACCTAAACTCTCAGCCTATCCCGTAAGATTTCATAATTTTGATTCTGAGTGCACATAAGATACATCGAGCAGTCCTTAAATAAATTGGGTGCGTCTTCAAATCCATTGCATCCACTACATTAGATAGCAAGAAAAAGGAGAGTAAAGTTAGGATGTAGGATTTTTATGACAGAGCAAATACTTACACTGAGGTACAAAAAAAATAAAAAAGCACAACCACCTTAAGATGCAAACTAATACATATTCCTCTATGAAATTTTTAGCTGAGGATCAATCTATAAACATATCATCGCAAAAGCTTGGGTGAATCATTATCTCTTCATGGCCGTCCGGTAGACCAAAGAGCAGAGAGGCATGAATATCTAATGCATTCACTATATCTCATATATAAATAACATACTTTTAATTAAGACGTTAGATTACCATGAGCTTACAATCACAAATCTCACTGTATTTAATAAATTAAATTTTAGATGACCAAAACAATACAGAAGGAAACATTCAAGTATGAAGATGAGGACATATACCTGATCTTCCAGTGATTTTGGACGATTGGTGGATCTTGCAAAAAAAAAATAAAAAATAATACTAAAGATCATATAAAAAGTTGAGCTTTTCTGAAACAAAATAATATTGAAATTCTTACCAACCTAGTTCTCTTTGGATTAGGAGACGATATAAATAGGGCGTTGAGGGGAATTATTAATATAATAGGTTGTTTCAGATTCCATATAGCATATGTTTAAGTAGGAAAAGATTGAAACCGCCGATGACTATCGACTGAATTCAAGATTTTTGTTTTGACTGATTTGGAAGAGGAAAAAAATCTTATCTTAGGAAGAGTTACAGGTTGGTGGAAAACGAAAATATGAAGCTCTATGAATTTGGCGTAAGTAGTACACGGAAAGTCTTGTTGCTTATTAAGATGACATGACACTTAGTTACATTTTCATTGGTTGATTTTTTAAGATGACATAGACACGCTGAGAGTTGATCTTATTCAACTTTTAGTATTGTAAGATTTCCACCATTTCACTTTTTCATTTCATTTGTTTTCACATTTTTATTTACTCTAATTAACTAATCCAATTCAAAACAGTCAATCTTAAACCGTTTCGATAACAATAAAATCTTAAACCGGTTCAAAGATTTGTCCTAAAACCGGATCAATTTCACGTTGTTAAACCCAACCCTGACCTGTTCTTCCCCAACTCTCTGCGCCGCGTTCCGTCTCTCTCGAAATCCATCTTCGTCTACATCCTTTTTTCTTCCCCCCAAGCAAAGCTTCTAAGATCTTTCTCGTGCTTCTAAAAGTAAGTTTCCTGTTTTTTGTTCTTTGTATTGTCGACAAGGTTTGTGTCTGAAAGTAAAACAGGATCTCTAGTCCTAGATTTGTCGGAAAATTTTCCAAATCGAGTTGAAATCAGTGACATCGAAACCCTAATTTCGATGGAATATATGTATTCATCCATGTTGGTTTGCCTCTGCTATGATGAGATTGATTCCATAGACTATCGTGAATATGTTTTGGTTGGATGCAGATGCATATTAGTGTTTACTCTGTACACGACATGCTTGTTTGTTCTTGTCCTGATCTGACACGATGGTGACCTTATGCTCACCTTGTTTTACGTTTATAACACTTTCCTATGTGCTTGGAACTGTTTCTGTAACGATCTTACAGTACATTGATTAGTGTTTACTTTATACACGACATGCTTGTTTGTTCTTGTCCTGATCTGATGCTCACCTTGTTTCACCTCTGTAACGATCTTACAGTACATTGGATGCACATGTTTCTCTATCTCAATGTTGGTTTTGAGTTCTTACAGCTGCGTATTGATTGATTCATTCTAGGACACTAGAATCAATGGCGAGCTTGAGGGAACCGCCGAATGAAGCAAGCGATTCTGAACATCTACGAATCCATGAGAGCAGAGATGAGCCAAATCTATTCCAACATAACCGACCTGGAGATGCAAGTGAGCGAACACTCTCTTGTCATCAACGCTATTCAGCCTCTCGACCAGTGTAGGAAATGCTTCCGCATGATTGGAGGTGTTCTGGTAGAGAGAACCATCAAAGAGGTACTCCCTGCTGTCAACCGTAACAAGGAAGGGCTCGAAGAGGTTGTGAAGAAGCTGTACGAGACATTGGAGAAGAAGAAGAAAGATATGACAGAGTTTGAAGCTAAGTATAAGATCAGGCTAAGGAAACAGGATGATTCAAGGAAGAAGGTAAAAAAAGGAAGGTAATGCTCAAGGTGTTCTTGTTGGAGCTGCTAGTACGAGCCAGTACACTCTTCTTCATCGTTTTGCTTGCATCTTTTTTGATGGTGATGGTGTTACAATTCAGTAGACTGAGAGGATTGCCCATTTATAGATCAGTTTGTGTTATGATCTCTCTTGTGCATCATCATGATCTTCGTTTCTTAAAGCTAGAGTTGCAACAAAACATTATCTTTATTCCACTGATAAGTCTACATCTTTGTGCTCTTACATTATCTTGTAGTACTATCTGAAACAAAGATAGGCTAAAACATATTTTACACATAAGTTACATCATCATTGGAGATATGTCATATTATTCGCTCGTTAGCCTAGCTAGCAGGTGGTACAGAATCGCCACACACCTGGATAAGTAGACCATTATGTTACTCAAAATTATCTGAAAATAAACTGACCAGAAATTATCTGAGATTTTGTTACAAAAAAAAATTGTCATATGAACCATCTGAAATACTCAAAATTATCTGAAAACAAACTGAAAACAATTTTTTAGATGTTTTATTTTATAAAAAGTAAAAGATTTTTTTTTTGCCATTATCACGAAAAAAATTCTAACTGTATTAATATATTAACTTTACATACCTTTTATCAAACGGCACTTTTACTATCAAAATCACACTATTTTGTATCAAAACTGCATTATTTGTTTTAAATTAAATCACGTTTCCGCATAACGCATCAACTTATGTTGCTCTGTAGCACACTTTCATTCATACCGCTTTTATTACCGAATTAAACGTTACCATTAAAACCCTAAATCTTACAAACGCACAAGATAAAATCTTGTATTTTGGATGTGACTTGTGGCATCTATCATCTGATTGGAATAACAAAATGACATTTTTTGTTTTGGTTCAAAAAAATAGCCAATAGGTATTTTCGTTGTTTATATTATTTTTCTAAGAGAAATTCCTTAAAATACACAAATTATTATGATTTTTTCAATTATACATAAATTAATTTTGGTTGCCCTTATAAATACTAAACTTTTGAAATTAGGAGGTTTTACACTTTAATTTTGACGACGTCAATTCTGTCCTAACCGAAGTTTAAAACACCGTTAATATTTAATTAAGAAAATTTATTAAAATATTTAATAATTTAAATTAAATCTAATTAATATTTTAAGATTAAATCTAATTAATATTTTAGATATATAAATATATTTTGAGTATTTGGGCCATTAATTTGGTTGTGAGTTTGCTATTGATTCAGTTTCAGTTGTAAAGATACCAATTTTTAAGATATTTATGTATATCAATTTATTTTTTTGGTTTGAACTCTTATTCGGTTATATGTTAATATACCGAGGTTTAACCAAAGATCGACCCATATTTACTAAAAAATATTACTATGTCGAAGCTTCTATAAATTTTGCACTGAAATTTCATCGGACGTTCGCTTCACGTTTTGGAAACAGAATCAGAATCGAAACTTTGTGAAGCTACAAGTTTTTACTTCCAAAACGCTTTAAAAATATTGTATTTAAAACATGTTGGAAGCTTATGAATAATTACGCTTCCATTTAAAAAATACAATATCATAAATAAATAAAATATAAAATCATGTTTATGTTTTTTATAAAATCTAAAATTTAATAATACTATAATAGAGAATAACAATATTACAATATTAAAGCTAATATTATAATTATCTTTACGCACTTATTTTTTAAGGCAAATCTCCAAATAGACCATTTTGAAGTTTTTGTCACAAATAGACATTAAAAAGAAAAAATGACAAAATAGACTTTTTATTAGAAATTTCAATATTTTTTTATATTTTTTTAAATTTTAAACCGTCACCTCAAACCCCACTCATAACTCTAAACCAAATTTAGATTAATTAATCCAAAGGTTCTAAATGTTTTATTTACAACCCTTTAATAAAGTGTATTTTAGTCATTTTTCTCTATAAATGTTATTTTAGGAACAAAAACTTTTTAAGTCTATTTTGGTTTTTATTTCCCTTTTTAATTAGGCATATAATATATATATATATATATATATTTATATTGTGTAATTATTTATGATATCAAATAATTAATTGGATATATTTTTTGTAAACTTAATTTATTTATATTTTTAAAATTATAATATGAAAGCATTTAAATTATTATAAATGAATAAATATTTTCTTTTTAATTTGAATCATACTTTTTAGTCATAATTTTTTTATATATTTACTTATATTTTAATATATATATATGAAGATATAATTTTTAACACCTATCCGTTTCCTAATTCTTTTTAAAAATTTTGCTTCTATATGGTTTCACTTCTGATTCGATGTAATTCTTTTCGCTATCTTTGACCAAAAATAGTTTTTGTCTGACACTATAAATGGTACAAAGGAAGAGTGATTCGCGTGACTGTAAAAGAAGTAAATCGGTAACAAAAAGTTGAACAATTAACCAAAACAGGGTGCGATACCGTCAGATTACATGAAAGCACAGAATAAAGTTTTTTTTTCTGTAGAAAAATTCTACTTCCCAAATAGGACAGAACCACAGCAAGGATATAATGATCATTTCCCTCCCTTTATTCGTTCCACATCAGCATCAAGACTAACGCACATCGCTCAGAGAGTAAGTAGGGTTAAAAAAATGTGTAGGGATTGAAAAGCCTTTTAGATCTTACTGTGTTTTGAGTAGAGCATGTCTGCTCCGTTCTATTCTCCGATCGGTATGCCTCAAGGATCAGTCTATACTCCTCCTGGGTAATCTGTAAATGCTCATTCTGGTTATCTCTGTGTCTGATTCCTTGCACAAGTAAAAGACTTTTTGTGTTATGTCTGAAAATGATACGACTTGATTTGGATTGTAAATGTGAATCATATACTTCATAATTCTGACCTAAGAACCAAAAATTTTGAGTTTAGAAAAATTGTTGTCTTTGAAAACATCTTAGTGTGGGAGACAAGCATGCAGTTCTTAGAGTGGATGTTAAGAGTCTTGTTGAGAAGGAAAATGATTTAGTGGTTTTGAGGTGTATATGTAGTTTTTGTTCTATCACACTTCTCTTCAGCTCCACTAGTGCTACTCTACATGCAGGTTTTATAGTGAACCTGTCCCACTCTCAACTTACAGAGAAACGATTCTGACCAGCTCCACACCACTCAGCAGGAGCACAACACCTTCTGGAAGAACGGTTTCAAGAGGGAAGAGCCAGAGCCCTTTCAGGCCAAGGAAAATGGAAAGACAAGTGTGGACAACATCTCCTTCACTCATGGGGAAACCGATCTCAACCAACTTCCAGCTATCCCTCCGGTTTCAACTGTCAGGCTTGCCGTATGCCCCTGTTGATTGGCCAAGCCCCTGGTGATGTTTGGACTTGGAGAGTTGGGAAGAGAGTGACTGCTACTGGCTACCATCATGATAGGTTTCTGATTCTCCCTCAGAGGCTTCAGCAAAAGAATGTACCAAAGTCTTTTTGCAAGCAGACCCACTCTTGTCCGTTATATCCAGTCCAATTTCCCTGGTATGGATGCTGATGCATTCTTTGCATCTTTTACCTGGAGATTCCCGCCCTCTTCCAGCCTGCAAACAATGGTAAGATATTGCTAGGCTACTTCATTAGGCATGGGCATTCGGGTTCTCGGATCGGGTTCCGGTCTTGTCGGATCCGGGTCCTTTGGTTCTTAGATATTTACCCAATAGAGTAATTAGAATTTGTCGGTTTGGGTTCAGGTCATGTTAAGTCCCGGGTCAAATATAGTTGAACCCAATAAGGTAACTAGAATTTATTGGGTTGGGTTTGGTTTCGAATCGATTTGTGTTCAGGTCATGTCTTGTCTGGCCCAAAAAAATACTGAAACACAAAAAATCTAAAAATGTTATCCAAATCTGACCCGAACACATGAAAAATACCAAACTTTTATCTGCTTATTCGAAATATATTTTTGAAAATCTAAAATTTTACTCGAAACCTAAAACCATAAAAATCCAAATATGAAAACTTAAAGAAAATTACACATAATACTAAAAGTATATTGAAACAATCATATATACCCAATATATACTAGAAGTTTCAGGTATTTGGGTACTCTCCATCGGGTCTAAGGTTTGGGCCGGGACCCGTGGGTCCTTTCACAACAAAACCCAATAAAGTAAAAAAATCGGTTCGAGGAAAATCGGTTTCGGATCGGGTTCCTCGTTCCGGGTAAAATGCCCATGCCTAGTTCATGTTAGTGTTTTGGTTTGAGCTGAGCTAGTTCCTTTTCTTTTGTAGTTGATGCAGCGTCTCTTTTTGAGGAGACACACAAGAAAGTAAAGACGCGAAGCTGCACCGAATCATGAGAATGGTAAAGAAGGAAAACTCTCTATACAGCCAGAGGAAAAGGACACCAATGCCAACAAGACGTATGAGCCTGTTGAACCTAAAGCTAAAGCAAGAGGTAGCAGCAGCAAGAAGAAGAAAGGAGCCACTACTAGAAGAGCTACATACCAGCAGAGAGGTGGTGCTGTGGACTTGAACTTCCTAAACGAGGAGGAAGGTGAGCCTACCACTGGAGAAGGACCTCCCTACGTTGTTCACATCCAAGCAGCATTAGCAACTAAACTGAGGAAGATCCAAACCTTTCCGCTGAAGAGATAGTGAGGTTGAAACTTATGGAAGAGATTCCAACGTTCAGTGAAGTGTTTCAGGAGAACAAGGCTGTGATTGAAGAAGCAGACAGGTTCTTCTCTTCGCTGGAGCTTAACAAAGCCAAAGTAGCATCACTTAATACGAATACAGCGACCTGAGGCACAAACTTGGGAGTATCCAGATGGAAGTAGACGAAAACTCTGAGGCTATACGCCATATTGATGAACAAATCGCTTAGCTTCAAGCTAGAAGGGCTGAGTTGAAGAGGTACATAGGCAGCAAGGAGAAAGAGAAGGTTGATTTGAGCTATGGACATAAAATGGTGGCGAACTCGAGTCCTAAAGTGGTGCAGGAAGTTCAAGCAGCTAACTCGAAGAAGCCAGAATGGGAATGTAAGAAATAGAATGCTCTTAAGCGTGAAGAAGAGATCCTCTCTAAGTTCACTCCTCTCAGAGGTTTCTTCCTCTAATCAAAATCTGGCCTCCTGCTTTTGACTATTTTTTTATCTTTTAGTCAGTCTTGTTGTACTGAGCATGTAGCAGAGATATCCTCTCTATGTTGCAGACTCATGAAGGCTTGGAGTTTTATCCTATGTTGTATTAGTTAAGTACTCTTTCAAAGAAAGAGAGGTCACTTTTTTCCCGGTACTGCTGAAATGGTTATTAGACTCTTCTAGGTCGATGAAAAACATGAATGTACATTTTAAATTCAACCATATTTGCTCATAGACGATAAACCAAAACAAAACTGCTGATCTTTTATAAAGATATGTAATATGTATATAATGGAACATCCGCAATTTTCGGGTATAGATAATATTTATAGAAATTAAATATAAATATCATATTTTGTATTTAAATTTATAAGATAAAATATGCTTTTCAACATTTAAATTGGTCTAACTTTTTTTAAAAAAAATCATTTAATATCACCTGATTTTTAATGTTTGCAGATATTTGTAAATGGAAGATGCATAAAATATTTTTTATTAGTTTGGTAGTCTTATAGTTATGTTATTGTTTTAATCATCTACATTTTAGATATACTAACAAGAAATCAGTAAAAGAATATTCAATTTACACAAAAAACCAAATAATATTTAATTTCTTTTTTTTTGTCATCTTAATTTCTAACTTTTAAACAATTTCCATTTTAATTTCTAATTTTTGTTGACTAAGTTGGATAATTTTTAAAATTTAGAGATTATAATGATTTAAATGAAATTTCATGTTTTTGTTTCATTTGAAAGATCTAAATTTGTAATGGATTTCTTTATTTGAAACCGCAAAAAACTAACTTATTTTTCACTTAATTACTTTTTCACAAAAAACCACTAAGTCAAATAAGTTGCTTTTTATGTCTTTCGGTTCACACTTTTTACTTCAATTTATAATAGAGTAAGAAAATATTTATATTAATGACGAATATGATTAAATATATTTATCAAACTAGCATTTAAAGGAGATAATAAACCGGTTGCACATGTATTATCTAAGATCAAAGTTGTATCTGTAAAATCAAAGGTCAAAGTCATTTCCAAATCTAAATTTTAAATTTTCACTAATGTGTGTGGACAACTGCAACAATATTCGACAAGATGGATTTTCGTTGGACCAACAATCTTGGTATATCATCATTGTCTTGTCTCGATAACATGTGAATCATTGATTAAATAGATGATGACCTACACTATAGAGTTTTATGTCTTTAAGCTTTGTTGATGTCCCATTATATGAGACATAACAACACACTTTAGAACTAGTGTCTTGTAGATAATATATATTATAATAATGGATCCAAAATCTGATTTTGAAGGAGAACGATGTAAAAAAGTAACTAAATTTCCTTGTTCAAAAAGAGAAAGTCGTTAAAATTAGTTCTTTCAAAATGAAACAAAAACCTAAACTTTGGTTTAAGCCATTTTAATCTTCAACTTTTGTTGATTTTTCTGGTATCTAAAACGGCTTAGTCAACAAAATTTTAAGTTTAAAATAGACAATATTTAAAAGTGTGAGATTAAAATGGTTTATAAAAGGTTGAATGTTATTTTAATCTTTTGTGCAAGTTGAGGACTTTTTGGCTGTTTTCTCAAATACTAATACAATATTATATGAATTTCTTAATGGTAAATCCTATTAAGAAAAATATTATATATTATTTATTTGTCACAAAGTTACACATAAGTTTTCATAATCAATCTACTTAGATGAAAATTTCCTTAAAATATTGAAAAAGTTATGTTCTAAATCAAAAACAAAAGGAATTTGTTTTATAATTGCTAAATTGATTATGAATAACTTAGTGATCATAAAAGTTCAATCAAATAAAAATAACATCTCTAACAATCTTAAAGAAATGATATTATGTTCTATTTGTTGTCACAAATTAATACAGAAGTTTTCATAATCAATCTAGTTATACAAAAAAAATCTTAAATTTGAAATCAAAAGCAAAAGGATTTTTTTTTTAATAATTGCTAGATTGATTATGAATAACTTAGTGATAATAAGCATTAAATCAAATAAAAAATATATATCTAATGATCTTAAAGGTATGATATTATGTTCTATTTGTTGGACACAAATTTACACATAACTTTTCATAATTAATCTAGTTATATAAAAAAAATGCATAAAACCTCTAAAAGTATGTTTTAAATAAAAAACAACAACACAAGGAAGCTTTTTATAATTGCTAAATTGATTATGAATAACTTAGTAATGATAAGTGTTAAATCAAATAAAACATAATACCTCTAACATTCGTAAAGACATGATGCTATGTTCTAATTGTTTGTCACTAATTTACATATAAGTTTTTATTATTAATCTAGTTATATAAAATGTTTCTTAAAACTTTGAAAAAGTAAATAAGAAACAAAAAAAAAAACTAAAGGAAACGTTTTATAATTGCTAGATGATTATGAATACTTTAGTGATCATAAGTGTTAAATCAAATAAAACTAATATCTCTAATGATCTCAAAGACAAGATACTATGTTCAATTTCTTTATTACAAATTTATACATAAGTTTGCATTATCAATCTAGTTGTATAAAAACCTCCTAAAACCTTGATTTTTTTTTTGAGAAAAAAAAACGTTTTAGTTTCTAATTTTTTTAAAAAAAATTGACAAAAAATAATCAAAACGGAAATAAAAATTTAGGGAAAGAAAAAAAAATTAAATATAAGTAGAATGTAAACACAAGACCTAATGAACATAAAACAAGTGAAGGATGAAGGCCTTTTCCGATCAAAGCAAGCATCCTCTACAATCTGAAAAGTTTGGATTATGCAATCTAGAAACCAAATCTTTATAAACTTGGGAGCGGCAACACAGTGATCAGATCACAAGAACACCTACCTACGAGAACCCTGAAGACGTAACGATGGATGGATGAAGTCAAATTTTGCAAATTGAAACAGTACGAGAATAAGTTAAAATAGCTAATAACATTGTATATAAAGTGAAGGGTGAAACTAAAAACCACCTTGTCTTTCTGAATCATTTATGCAACTGTTGACGTATACTCACTATGACATGAACTGGTCGGGCACTAGATTCCCTCATGTTGGAGACTTTGACAGTTGGAAGAGATCCTTAGTAATATATAAGCTAATTGAACCAATTCACTTATCACTAATTGATTTTATGTTGAAATCATCTAAGTTAACATAATATTAGAGCCCGATCTATATAGTTCCAACCCCATCCACATTGATATGGCCCCAAAAGTGGCCCATCAATCATTTTTCAAATATTTCGAGATTGACGCTCAAAGAGGAATCATCTCGAAGGGGCATTAAGGACAAAATATGTCTCACATCAGAAGTTGGAAGAGATCTAAAATAACACTCCCTCCGTTTCTTTTTAGATGATGTTTTAGAAGGTTTATGTTGTTTCAAAATAGATGATGTTTTAAGATTTTAAGGTATGTTTTGAGGTTTAAGGTTAACTTTAGCTTTATTGGAAACTGTTCAACCAATAAAATTTTTACAGTCTTTTTTATAATTGGTTGAATGATTTTTAAAATTATTTTTTAAAAAATATTTCTAGATAAATGTAAATATCTTAATCTTTGTGCACTAAGCCAAAACTTCATCTATTAGAAACGGAGGGAGTATAAGATAGATAAGACATCCACTATCACCAATTATTAGGTTGAAAGTTCAACTAGCTTAACATGGTATCAGAGCCCGATACAAACAGTCCCACCCGATCACATCGATCTAGCCCAAAACTGGTCCATCGATCATTGCTCGAATATTTCGAGATTGACGCTCAAAGAATCATCATTTTCGAGGGGGCGTATTCAAACAAAGGCTCCCAACGGTACTTGGAAGAGATCCTTAGTAATATATAAAATAGATTGACCAATCTAGTTATCAGGTGCTTAGTGTATCCCAGAGCTAATGTGTATTATAAACATGAGCATTGTTTTCGCTTGTTCTACTGAGTACAAGACCAAGCGTTCCTCTGCAATAATATAAGATTTTGAACACGACTTGTGACTAAGACCAAATTGTGAAGAGATTTTTAGAAATATTAAGGAATAGAGAGAGAGAGCGATATGCTTTAGATTTGATACCTATTTCAACGGTCACAATTAAACTTCTAAACAACGGTCACATTTCTTTTTCTCTGTAAGAATTTATTGATCCAGCTGTCTATTCGCGCGCAAGTTTATTGTACCGTTGGATTAATCTATTATTTTATTTATTAATTTTAAAATAAATTTCTCTAACATTGTATTTTTTTTGTGACGATACTCTATTTTTTTAACAATACTCTAAACATACTATCTGTAAGAGATTTCAATTCGAAATTCACAACAGAAATGAAAATATCACATTAATTTTTTTTTGATAAAATAACCAAAATACTAAAACAAGTATAAAATTATTCAAATGTTTTCTTTATCTACATATTTCAGGTAATTCGGTATATTTTTAGATTTTTGGGTATACTTAAACCCGTTCTCAAACCTGAAATATTTCTATACGAATCCCCGTCAAGTATTTAGGCTGGACCCGAACCTGATTTGAACCCAATTTAAACCTATTTTTTTATCGTTTGGATTTTGGATCGTGATAATTACCAAAGCCAATTTTTTAGTATGGAAAAATCATTAATAATTCTAGTAAACACTTATAAGAATGTTCAAATTGTAAATATGTCATATATGAAAAATATAATGAAAATTTGAATATTTAATTAATTTTTTTAAAAAAAATTGGAAAGTTAAAAAATAAGAAAAAGTATTAATAGGAGATTCAACCCTTCAAAATATTTTATATAATTAGAATTTAAGTAAAAGTATGTAAACTAAGTATTTGGGATTTCTCACAAATTCATAAAAGAAATGAGGTTTTGAAATGATTAACATATTTTTTTAATCTGATCTAACATGAAATAAACAAACAGCAAAAACGGACTTTTTACGTACCCAATTCATAACAAAAACTTTGTTTCATACACATGTATATATCAAAGAGAGATTTTTTACATGTATGCGTTCACTTTTTTCGTTGCATCCATGACATTGACAAAGAGTAAGGCGCAGAAAGAGGTACACTAAATAGTAAATAGTTAAAGATCAAAGAGAGAATGCTTTGAAGATAGGATTTACTTTTGCCTTTTGGAACGATATATAAGTTATGATAAGCGATATTCATAACATTGGAGGAGGAGACGACTCCTTGATCACGTCATGTGTGATACACTGAGCATTTGATTTTTTTTGTCTAAAATTTGATCTAAATTGTTTAATAGAAATTGAAAAATATGAGTAGTAAAGTTAAACGGTTAGAAATAAATAGGTATATAACAAATTATAGAAAGTTACAAGAGCATGAAATTTACAACGAATCGAATTGAAAATGTATGAGTAGTATGTATTAAACGGCTAGAGACGAATAGAAGGATGCAACTTAATTTTGGTGCATCTTTCTAGGTTCCTATTATTAATAGATTATGATTTAGTGGTACTGCAATTAAGTAGTTTTTTTCTGTATTTCGTGATTTAAATTTCAATTGATATGTAATGTTTTTTAGTTGGAATTTTTTACAACAATTATTCTTGTGGATGTAAGCCCAAGAGTTAAAAAAATGTTTTATAACAATAAAAGATTTAAAATAGTTAATTTTGTTTAACAGACCAAATATGTTTTATTATTCAATCCCTAGTTTTCTAAGCTAATGTTTTAGAGCATATGATTTCTGACGGAAACTAAGAATTTTTTAAGATTAGATTTTGCACCATGTAATCATTTTTGCTCCATGCTTAGACGTTTCTCTTTTTTTTTTCCATTGCTTTATTGACAATGATGTTCTCTTACATCACTTGAAGGAAAAGTATGCCACCATGATTATGAGGATGAACATATCTTACATATTAATAGCCATGCTCCTGTGAGAATCAGTAAAAAAAATAGCCATGCTCCTGTGGGTTTGGTCTCGAGTTATTTTAAAGAATCATGTCACTAATTTTACTCCAATTTACATAATCATATAGGCCTATAGAAATCTTACTTCACACGCATACAAATTAGATATAGATATTTTTAAATAGTTTGTAGCAAAAATATGATTTTTGATTTTGAATGGAATATGTAGTTTTGTGGTACTCAATTAAAAGAGGATCTTTTTTATTTTTTTGTAAAAAAAATCATTTTCATTATCTATTATTTTAGACTTAACTATGTGTATAAAGACTTGAATGATCCATCTTGTTTAAATGCACTAAACGAATATCAATTTATAAATTCATTAAGGCAAATGACATGGATAAGCAAACGAACATCAAAATTAAACATATTTCCTCACATATCCAACATTATGAACTTATCTCACATTAGGTTATATTTGGTAAGTTGCTTGCCGCCTAAAGTTTGCCATATTCCATAGTATGTTCTCTTTTCATGTTTACACAAGATCTTCAAACAGCTTATGAGTTTGAACCCAAAAACATTTAGATTGCTACCATCTAAGCCAATTTTTATTCAGATAGCTAATGTTCTGTTCTTTAGTGTGTTCCCAAAATAATATTTATTGTAAAAGGTAAAGAGATCCAACATGCATTCCGTTTCTACAAATAAATATCACCGCAGAGTATGGGTTCACTGAGCATAAAATAATACATCACACAATATCACAACGAAAATGTGAATAAATATTAAATAGAGACAAATAAAGAATGCAATCTAAGTGGCATCATCGGAGAAAAATCAGTAATTCAAGAAGATTGCTATATAGGAAGCCGCTGAGAGGGAAGGCTAGAAGAGGATATGAGAACTTGATAGAGCTTCCATCAGACGATGGTCCCTCTCCTTCTCCTGCTGGTACCGGGTTTCGATCCGTTTCCTGTCCTAACAAAGACCCCCAAAATGGATGCATTAGATAACAGAGAATACTTGGTCTAAAGAAACGGGTAGCCGACAAAAAAATAAAAAATAACAGAGAATATATTGAGATTGGGGTTTCTTTATTACATCTTTTTAAGTCATTTACCTGAAGATTTTGGTGAATCTGCAGGTGAGTCAGCATTAGAACCACCACCTACAAAAAAAGTAATCATATTGCATAAGATTCACAAGTGTTGGGTTTGGAACAATCTTCATAAAGTGATTTTTTTGGAATTTTTTTATTTGTTACATCGACTGATAGGAGGAGTCTGAACGTTACAAGCCCTTGGCAAAGCAAGAGCCTGTGTTTGGTTGATGTTGAACCCAAGCTGAGAGCCTCCACCGTTGAGGACTTGACATAAACAGTCAGGAGAAGACTGGACTACGTTACCCAACTGGCTGCAGCATTGCTGAGAAGGAGAGGTGGTGTTTCCGGTTATGTAGTTGACACATGGTGACAAGCTCATCAAGGCGACCGTGCAACTTGACTGAGCAGAGACTCTTGTAGAAACATCACAGCCATGAATACGGTGAGCAACATTAAACCCATTCCTGTTTTCATGTTTTCTTGAGAGATGTGTTTGAAGAGAAGATAATCCTTTTTGAGTTTTGTTTTGTTGGGTTGTGTTTGTTTGGTTGGATTTATATGGAGTCTTGTGATGAAGGATATAATAGGGAATTGAGGTTATTGAAACTTGAAATGACAAAAGGTGATGACTTGACTTTGGTCTTTGGTAGCCAACCTTTTCCTACTTTTCTAACGGTTTCTTTTAAAGTATTTAATACGTTCGGAACACAAAGTGTCATGTTGTGAACAGAACTGGTTCCGTTTTTTATGGGTCAGTGGTCTTTGGTGACAGTATTAGGCCATGATTAACCCGGGTCTATTAAATGGAGTTTTTAACGTAAAATTTGTTTTTTTAATTTTTTTTTCTTTACATTTTTCCCGCTAAGAGACGTCTCTAATGGTTCTTATTTAAGAGACGGTTCTTAGGTTCTTTTAGTTAAAAGTTAAGAAACGTCTCTTAAAAAAGCTAAGAACACCACCTTAAGAGACCCCGGTTAATCTTGCTCTTAGGCACTGGGTTGTTGAACTACTTCCTAGATTTTTTTTGATTGAAGGTATAATACAGTTGATTATTTTGTATATTCTTTTTAAATTTCTGTTGAGCACATTTCTTGTATTTTTATTTGACTTGACTTAATAGGTGTCTAAAGTCTCAGTTTAGGACATCATGTTTTAGAAGTCTTTGGACGTTCTAGTCTCTAGATTAACATATGTTTCAAAGTCGTGAAGTATTTTAGTCTTTATGGTTGCCGTGTTTTTCAAGTTAAAGAAAAGTTCAATGTTCGACCGTATAGAATAAATCTAAGAAGACTAGGAAATTGCAAAAATTGACTGAAAATAAGAAGAAATTATTAGGCATGAAATGAATGAATGACAAGTGTTTAACCGTATATTTTTTCCGAATTTATTCCAAAACCAAAAAAAAATGTTTTTCTTTTAACATCAAGTGTGGCATTAAACACAAGATTTTGTTTACACTTTTTGAGATTAAAGCATTACCTAGTTCAGCTTCTTGCAGCAAACCAAGTATCTGCCATCTCCTACTACTCGTATTAATTGAACAAGACTCCTCACTTGTTTATCAATTAGCTGGACTGGATTAGAGTAAACGTTTTCTTCGGCTCTTGTCCATGTCGACGAGCATGCGTTTGTCTTTGTGTTGTTGTATGTATAGAGTGATTTGGAATGGACTGAATGACTAGAGAGAGGAAACGGTTGCACTTTTGCTATGATATGATTAATATTAGAGTGTCAAAGCCTTGAGAAACTGAGCTTGGATGAGAGATTACATGAGAAGAAAAGTGGTGTATCATGTAAACGATGTTTGAGTTTTGTTTAATATGTTAAATTGACGACAGAAAAAACCACTTGGGGGATTCTGTGGTTATCCAACTAAATAGTAAGAATCAAAAGTTAAGCAAAAATAATGTCATTCCCAATAATTATTTTATTAGATTTTTACATTAAAAGTTTCAAAATTTCATATAAATTAAAACACAACATATCTTCTAAAACTTCATTTAAATTGGAATAGAGAACTAGTATTTAAAGAGAAAATGACCAAATAAATTTTATTAAAAGGTATAAATATACATTTATATTTTTTAGGTTAATTAATCTATACTTAGAGTTTAGATTATAGAATTAAAAAATATTGAAATTTTCTAATAAAAATGTCTATTTTGATTTGAGATTGTTTTATGAAAAAAAACTTAAAAAGTTTTATTCGAAATATTTGCCCATTGGATATTATTGTTATTGGGCTTTAAAGTTAAAAAAAAGGGAATTTCTTTTGTATGTCTTAATTGCTTACCAAAATTAAACCAACTGTGGGGGAGGGTGGTTCATCTAATACAATCCCGAGACGAATTAGGCAGCTACCTACTACACTCTGCGCACGTGTACGTATCCCATTTGCCATCTCACTAACAAACAACTCTAATAACGAAAAAAGAAGAACAAAGTTAGTTAAAGTAGTTGACCTACACACTTACTTCGTTCCCTCCACTTTGTCTACCTATAAAACAATCCCACTTCTTCATCACAATACCCTTCAAACACAAAACCTCAAAACAAAGTTTAAACCGATCAACAATGTCCAAGATCCAGGTTATAACCATTTGTCGTGGCCTTACTCGCAGTGCTAGCTTTGCAGGTTCGCAGCCAGCAACCACCACTTAGCCAATGTACACCGTCTATGATGACCACCGTGGGACCTTGTATGAGCATTTTAACCAACAGCAGTAACAACGGGACTTCACCTTCTTCTGATTGTTGTAACTCATTGAGGTCTTTAACTACGGGAGGAATGGGATGTCTCTGCCTTATCGTCACCGGAAGTGTTCCTTTTAATATTCCGATTAACCGTACAACCGCCGTCTCTCTTCCACGTGCTTGTAACATGCCTAGAGTTCCTCTTCAATGCAAAGCTAATATTGCTCCAGCTGCTGCTCCTGGTAAATAAATAATCAAAGTCACATCAACTAATCATGTAATTATTTAGTTCTTGGATTATAGAGTTTATTTAATTTTTTTTGTTTGGAATAGGACCAGCTGGTACATTTGGACCGGCCATGTCTCCAAGTCCAGCAGCAACTCCAATAGTTCCAGAGCCGTCTCCAGCAGCTCAGACACCACAGTCAGATACAACCAGACCTTTTACACCAACCGTGGACGGTGCTGCTCCTACGTCTGATGATGGAGGAAGCACTAGTCGACCTTCTCTTACTCCTTCATCTGCCTATGCTCTCTCACCATCCTTTCTCTTTCTTGTTGTCAGCCTCGTAGCTCTCAAATTCTACTGATTTCAATGTTTCTTTATTTATTTTTTCTCTGTATTCATCCTCATGTGATTTGATTTATGCATTGTAGATTCATAGAGAAAGAAACCATTGCCTTGTGGAATACGCTTATGTATATTTGTGTTTGTGGTATTGTGATTATTTTGGGTGAGATTTACTTTGTAGTTTGTACTGTTTGAAGTAGTATATCATCTCGTGTCAAAGAGAGCAAAAGCAAAAAAAAAGAAGAAGATATCTCGAAAGCATTAGCCAAGAGTATAATGTTTAACATAACCAAGTCATGTAAACCAGTGCAGCCTTGAAAGCTAACACAATCATTCTAGCCGTACAGTCTAAAATAAGTCATAACAAATCACAGAAACTGTAGGTTTCAACCCGAGGTTCCATCTTCTCCTCTAGAACAAGATGCATCTATGATAGACGATAAAAATGTTAAGGTAGATGGTTTCCAACTTAAAACCATTAACATAGTATCAGAACCCGATTCATTTATTCCAACCAATTTATATCAATACGGTCCAAAGTTGGTCTATCAATCATTGTATCAACATTCTGAGGTTAACGCTTAAAGAACCATCATCTCGAGTGGGTATATTAGAGATTAAGTCGACCACGTCGATAGTTATAAAATAAATGAACCAATCCAGTTATCACAAATTGGTTTTATACTGGAAGATAATCTAATTTAACAAACAATATAAGTAAACTTCAAGAGTGCACAAGAATTTAAAATTGTTAATTATCAATAAATATTAAACATTATTTTGTACCATTTTCCATTTTCCATTTTCCAAATTTCCTTACTGAATATAAACCTCAAATTAAACTCGAAATAAAAGGGGATATTTGTCAGCCACAATACAGAATTTATTGCAAAAACTAGTGGTAATGCTTAATTATTTACTTAAAAAAGTTCTAAATTGTCTATTATTATCCATGATGTAGAATTATTATAGAAGGCCGGGAGGCTACAAGTTCGTAATAGGTTCAGTTTTTTTTTCAGTTTTCATGGCTTCCTCAGAGACTTCATTGCTTCCTATTGATATAATAGAAGAAATATTCTGTAAGATTCCAATAGAATATTTGACACAATTCAAACTGACATGCAAACAATGGCATGCTCTCTTGAAGGACAAGAGATTCATCTACAAGTACTTGGATCTTGTCCAAGAAAGATTCATAAGAATCGACCATACGGTTCAGATCATCAATCCTGAACTACAAGGAGCTCGCTCATCTTCACCAATACCAGAAGAGTTTCACAACATACCTGAAATCTCAACCACGGTTCATTGTGATGGATTGTTATTATGTAGATGCAATAAAACAAGTTCAAGAAGTTGCAAACTCGCGGTCTGGAACCCGTTCTTGAAAAGAATCAAATGGATCAAACCAATGAGTTTCTACTCGGTTAATGATTTCTACGGTATTGGATACGACCGTGATGAATACAAAATCCTAAGGATTTTCGAAGGAGAGATTGAAGATGATGAGAGATCAGTGATTGGACCTTGTGAACCAGTGATTGAGATATATGATTTCACGTCTGGTACATGGAGAATAATTGTTGATGTTACTACTTTGGATTGGTCTATTGATCCGCCATGCAAAGGAGTTTCCATAAAAGGAAACATGTATTGGGTCGCACATTGGAACAAGAAACCCGAACTTTTCATCCTATGTTTCGATTTTACGACGGAAACCTTCAAAGTCTTATGTAATGTTCCGTTCTATTGCAGTGTATTAGATACAGCATCGTTGTCATGTTTTAGAGGAGATAGACTTTCTTTGTTACACCAAGGTGAAGAAACAACGAAGATTGAAGTGTGGGTCACAAACACATTGAATAATGATGTTGTCTCGTGGACAAAGTACTTGAACGTGACTAATCCTAACCTCCCGACGTTACATACGGATCATGATCTTGTTCATCCTAGTTACTTTGTTGACAAGAACGATAGTATCATTGTGTGGTGCGAGGAGGTGATGGAAGATGACGCAGATGACTATGTTTGCGTAAGTGTTTGCGAGATTAGTAAAGATGGGATTGCTAAGAAACTAGTTGAGACAGGACGATGTGATTTGCGTAAAAATGATAGGCCTTTTGTGTGCGGGTGTGTGTACCTTCCAAGTCTGGTTCCGGTCCCAGAATAAAACTTGTGTGGGTTGCTTGTTGTGTTTTTATATTTTATGTTCTAACCTTTGCATTTTTTTTTAAATATGCCATATTGGCTGATCTGGTCAGTCTCGGGAAGAATGCACTTAGTGCGACAAAGTGGACTAACCCGAAATCGTACCACACTGCTTGACCCGACTGACCTGAATATTGTTTCTTTTCATGTTATGTTTCAAATTTATATTTTACTTTTACAATATATGAGGCCATGGGAGAAGACACCATATTCTACCAAGATAATACCATCATGGTGTCTCACTATGCAACACAACTCTATAACCATATCAAAGAAATGATATAAAGCTTAAGCTGAAATAGAAAAAAAAAGAGCAAACAGCACTCTCGTTCCTAAGTAGATCATTTATAACATCGTGTCTTCATTGGTCTTGGTGTTCCAGAAGTATTTTTCTATGATCAAGAATAAAAATAGTGTCAATTGGAAAAGAGAAATATTCTAGGTTAACCATAAAAAGAAATGTCACAAAATAGTTTTCAATGAAAAAAATGATAAAAATAAATATTATTAAAGGATGCAAATAATACATTTATATCATTAAGATTTAAGTAATATAGAGTTAGAATTTAGAATTTAAAATCTCAAAATTTTCAAAATCAAAAGAATTATTTCAATCATTTTTAAGACTGTTTTGATGACAATGATTTAAAATGATTCTTTGAGAAAATAAAAAAATAAATAAATAAATAAATAAATGATTCTTTGAGAGAAATGACGTTTGGGAAAACCCAAAATTATGACTCATAAATATGAAATTGTATGAGAACACTAGAGGGTTTAGAAACCAGAATCCTATGGTTATAGAACTCTAGTAAACCAGAATCCTGTCTTCATTTACACTCTCCCTTTCACCAAGATCAGATTCCAATCCAAAGGACATTACCGGCAAACTAGAGTCAGAACCAGGTCTGGATAAGCGACTTAGCTCAGACATCAGCCAGCTTCCTGCAAACCATGTTGCACAGAAAGAACATGAATCTAGATTCAGAAGTTGCCTTGCCAATGAACTCCAAACAGATCCATCAATCCTCAAATAAAGAGTAAGAAGGTACTTTTTCTAGGAAAGACTAATTGTTCAATGATAAAGTTACAAGACTGATTAATATCAAAAATGGAACTTCTTGAAAGCCAAGTTCTTCAAACACATGGGACTTCTTTAATTGAAGAAATCATTAGTACAACATTGTTACTAAAATAACGGTCCAAAACCCATTACAAAACAAAACGCATTCTCTTAACTCTAAAAGACATAAACAAAGATAATAAATAAGTTTATAGTGTTGTATTTAGATGATCAAAACTTTTCTTAATCTCTCCTCTGTCTCTTGTTTCCACCAGCTTTGCCTCCACGAAACCCGCCTTTAAAATCATTCGTCGTCTCTGCAGTGTTCTGTTTGCTCAAACCCTTCCTACCACCATGTCCAAACTTAGAATCCCTAAACTCCCTCTTCTTATTATTCATCCTCGAAGCAGACTTTCCTTTCCCTCCTGATCTATCACCAGGAGACACACCAGGTCTTTTCTTACCACCACCTCTCTGAAAACTCTTCCCATTACCAAACTCAAGATCAAGCTCCCCTGCACCTTTCTCACTAAACCCACTCTGCTGCCTCTGCTTCCTCCACTTCTTCACAGACTCAATCTCATCCTTCTTCTGCTTAGCCCTCTCCTTCATCTTCTGAGACTGTACTTCCTTAGCCATCTTCTTGTTATCCCTAGCTTTCCTCCTCTCTTCCGTCTCCTCCATCTGTTTCTTCTCATACAATAGCTTAGACTTCACCTTCTCCATATGGGTATCAGACTTCACCATCTCCGCGTAGTAATCCGCCGGCCTGAGGAAAGGCAGACCGATCTCCTGGAGCTTCCCGAAAGCCTGCCTCGTCCCCTCAAGGGCCTGAGTGTAGAAAGCCATCTCTCTGGCGAGATCGTCGTTAACATCAACCGCTTGTTGTCCCTGATCGATCTCAACGGTTAGTTTATGAGTCCATTCAACATCTTCAGGCCAGCTTATGTCTTGGAGTTTATTAAGAAGACCATCTCTGTTGTATACAGCAGTCTTTGTCGGCTCGGGTAACTTCTCAGTGATCTCGTCGTCTGAATCTGAAAGTGATTCTGCTTCAGAGTCAGATGCTGCTCTGTCTTCATCACTCATGTTCATCTCATCATCTTCCACAAAATCGTCTTCAAGTGACATCTGCTCAAAAAATTTATTAAAAAAAAAAACAATCATGTCCGAAATTGAGACAGGAACATAACAATTTGATATGTAATAAAAACAAGCTGTGGACGAGATTAGGGTTTAGTCAATTTGAGATTACGGAGACGATATACTCTGAGATTTGACATAAAGCTTCCAAGGAATAGAAGAAAACTTACGGTTGATTATGTAAACCACAAGAAAAAGAAGAATGAAGATGGTTGCTTGAGAGAGACGGAGATGGAGAGTGTGAACGGCGGCGCTGAGATGATGAAGAAGAAGAAGAAGAAGAAGAAACGAAGTCTTTCAAATAAGGGTTTTGGCTTCGTAAACCCTTTCCTGCTTTATTCTATGAATTTAATTTATTTGATCAAAAAATATATGGGAATACATGAATTTATTTTTAACAACGGGAATACAATGTATAAAACATTATTAAAAAACAAGTAATAAAAGGATGTATTTTGCATTTGCAAGAAAAAGGATGTATTTGGTATAATTTTTGGAAAATTTTGGAATGGTTTGTATTTACTCTTTAGTGAGTTTTAAGTGATTTTGGGTGAATAAGAGAAATTGTTATGATTTTAGTGAAGAAGATGTATTGATATGAAAGTTGAAGTGGTTAAATAAAATGACAAAATTTAGGTTATTTAAGCATGCACTTTAAAAATATTTAATTTTTATTGTTATTGAATTTATATTCTAGAATTGCTGTTACAGTATTTTAAGTAGTATTTTAAGTAGTGAAGTTTTTTTTTAATTGAAAAGGGGCTTTTGTTAAGTAAAAGTTTATTAAATTTATTGGGATTTTAAAGTGTCTTGGTACATTTTTTACCAATATGAAAAATAAAATCTCATGTTTTAAAATAAAATTGAAAGTGTTTTAATAGTTATATTCAAATTTAAATCAATCCAAATCATCTAAAATAACTGAGAAAATCGTATAAAAACCTTCAAAGTGATATCTACTAACATTTTAAACTTTAAAGTTATTTCACTATCATATTAAATTTTCAAACTCGCTTTTTGTAGCACAAAAACCTTCAATCTTGCTTACTAGTTCATCAAGTCGAAAATGTGACATGTTGACCTATAAATAAGTGACATGTTAGTTCTTTTAAAATTATTTTTATGTATTTAGTTAATATAATTGATATCTCTTGATTTTGATGTGTTTTAGACTCATATTTTAAGCTTATTAGTGTAATTCTAGGTTGCATTTAGATCTTTATATTGCATTTACATACATATTTGCATGTTTTCAGGTTTAGAGAGTGAAGTTTTGGAGTCAAAAGAATCATTAAAAGTGCAAAATGATGAAGAATGGGGGTACTCTCAAAGGTAGACCGCGGACAAGGGCCGCGGGCAAAGCATGGTCGCGGTGAGAGCCCATCTACCGCGGACAAGGGCCGCGGGCAAAGCATGGTCGCGGCTACGACACGAAAAATGAGACAGGGATTGGCCGCGGGCAACGGCCGCGGCATACGCAGGCCGCGGCCATCACGCATAAAAATCTGGCAGGGTATCGCCGCGGGCAACGCCGCGGCCGGTGGAGGGCGCGGCCGGGTTAAGGGGGGCACCGCGGGCAACGCCGCGGCCTACGCAGGCCGCGGCCGTCACGCATAAAAATCTGGCAGGGTATCGCCGCGGGCAACGCCGCGGCCGGTGGAAGGCCGCGGCCGGTGGAGGCGCGACCGGTTTAAAGGGGCACCGGCGGGCAACGCCGCGGCCTACGCAGGGCTGCGGCAAACTCGAGTTTTTGCCTCCTATAAATACTCATAAGACCTAATTTTAGGATCTTATCTCATTTTCTCTCCAAGAACTTGTTCTAAAAATGTTAAAGCTTGAATCTTTTGATCATTTTAATCAAGTACTTCATCTTATATTTGTGTTTCTCTTGCTCATTAGTATGATTAACCTTAAATCTCACATAGATTTAAGGTTTCTCATGGAGTTTATTGAGTAGACACTTTGTGATCTATGGGTTAAGTAGATTAGGATGATTAGGTGGATGTTTAGGATGTTTCTTGCTTGATTAACATTGTTCTATGCTTATTAAGTGTTCTTAATGCTAATTTAGAGTGACCAAGTCTAATCTAGATCCTTAGACATTTCTGCACCACAAGTGTTTGTTAAAATGTCTGAACCAACTTGATATTGCTCTAGCATGAATAACCAATGACCATTTGATGTTAGGACTGCTAGATGGTTAGTAGACTAGTGATTAATGCATGCTTGATGGTGTTAGGTCAATGACCATTTGATGCTTAATGCTTGATTACCATAGGGATTACTGCCATGACCTTTGATTAGTCTATTTTATGAGTTCTAGACCTATAGACTTGTTGATTGTTTTGTTTGAACATCCTAGACTGAACCTTGATCACCCGATTTCGATTATCTTTGCCCATGGATCCATCTTTAGCTATAGATTAAAAGATTAGTTCTTGCACTTATTTCTAGATTGGATTTGAGATCACCTTGTTTATATTTCTAGGAGTTTAGCTTGTTACAAATCATCAATCTTTTATTTGCTTAGATTAGGAAAGTTTGTGTATTCTTAGTGTTATAGATTCATTAGTTCTTTGTGGATTCGATCCTAAAGTGCTGCATCGATATACCATTCGATTGTGGTAGCGTGCACATTAGGTTAATTGGCCTGTGGTAAAACGCAGTAATCAATAATCAAGTAATAAATAGAATTACAAAAATCATAAAAAAATTAAAATCGATTTTTTTAGGAAAAAATCTGGCAAAAATACCAAAAATAAACTGATAATCTTCACAGTATCGTTTGTTATGACTTAATAGTGCAGTGGGATTTTATTGGGGTTAAATCTGTAAAGGAATGAAAGATGGTTAATACAATAGGTAATATATTTTCTTTACGCAGGACAGCTAGTACAAAAAATTATAGTACATGACGTTGGAATTCTTTGAGCTAAAATGCATGTTAAAAAGTAAAAAAATGTATAGTTAGTGTTCTAAAAATCTGTCTATGTGGCGTACAAGTAGGAGATGAATGAAATATTTTTTAAAAAAATTGGTGTTGACGTTTAAAAAATCAGTCTATACATCCACTTTTTTGCGTTATGTCTTTCAAGCCGCCATCCATTGCATTTGGCGCGAGCGAAATGGTCGACGTCACAGTGAAGTTCATCAAACACCAGCACAACTCATTCGAACATTGGACAAGCATGTGCGTAACAGAATCTCCACTCTTACTGGTAGGGGAAGCACACGTTTTGACAAAGCAATGGGAATGTGGTTTCAACATCGTCGGTAAAAAGAATTAAGCTCTGTTTTAAAAAGAATGTGTTTTCTCTGCAGAAAACAACTCGATTTTTTAATTTTCAGTTCAAATGTGGATTGAGTAGAAACCAAACCATTGACTACATTCTTTGTACATATGTTTTTTGAGTTGAATAAGTTTAAAATTCTTTCAAAAAAATAAATAAATAATAATTTTCTATAGACATTATAACCACGCCTAATGATTTTTAGAAGATTGCATATAATTATGTTTCTTCTCTTTCATTGTATGATTTTGCATCAAAGCTCATAAGCTTGCATTGATACTTAAAATATCATAAGTTTTTATGTGTTTACATAAGTTGTTTACCAAAAGAAAAGGGACATGGATTTTCATCAATACCATAGTCCACAGATCATTACAAAAGAGGAGAAATTGTATTTTATTCAATGCAGTTTAGGAAGGTTGGTTTTCTCAAAGTAAGTGGATCCATGAATTGCAAGAAAAAACGCAAGCAACCCCTAAAAGAATCTTCTAAAATGGCTCGGTTTGCGGGCGCTGCTAAAGTTACGACCTTGGCTAAGTTGCAGAAGCAAGCTCCTCTTCTCGCCGGTGCTTCTGGTACCGATGCTGAAATTGCCACAACGGTGGTAGATAGAGTGGCTCCAGTGACTGCCGTCAAGCAGATTTGTGACTCTGATATTTCAATCTCAGCTCCCGAGGAAGCTGGTTCGTCTGAGGTCCCACCGGTTCGTTCTATGACACTAATGGCCAAAGACACTTGTTCTCATCCATCCTTAGGGGATGTAGCTATCGACTCGCCTGCATCGTTGGTAAAGCTTAAGATCTCACCTACTATGGTGGAGGGAACTACTGGGGTAGGTGAAGAAGTTGCTTCCCCACAGCCCTTGAGTTATGCTAAGCTACTTAAGGCTTCTACTGAGTTAGAGGAAATCGGTACTCCTTCTGAACATGTTTCGGGAGTCCCGTTCGTACTTATACCAGATGAGAACATTGAGGCTGCTAAACAAAAGTTCAAGGAGTTCATCTTTGCAAGATTCCAAGGAGACATTCCGTCTATGGGAAGAATCATTGGAGTCATTAACGCCATATGGGCAAAGTCGGGTCCCAGAATCTTTGTCCATAATATTGGTGATGGTGGGTTCCTTCTGAAAGTCTCTAATCCTAAGACTAGGGAAATGGTGCTTTCTCGTACCTGCTGGAATATTGATGGATTCCCAATGTTTGTTGCTCCATGGTCTCCCGAGTTTGAACCGGATGAAGCTCCATTGACAAGTGTTGTTGTTTCCAGTTGAGCTCAGGAATGTACCTTATCTACTTTTCAATCAAGAGAGCCTGAGCAGGTTGGCTACGGCAATCGGGAAACCCTGTGTCACTTACTCCCGAAACTGAACGAAAGATGAAATTCCAAGTCGCCAAGATGTATGTGAGAGTCGACTTGACGAAAGAAGCTGCCAAATAAAATCATCTCAGGATTTTCAAGTGGAAGAGAAGTTGAGATCTCTGTCACATATCCTTGGCTTCCGGTGCAATGTGATTCTTGTAGACGATATGGTCATCCCACGAAAAAGTGTCGATCTGTAGTTAAGGTCGCAAACACCAGGAAGCACAGAGCTAGAAGTGTTTCAGTGAAACCTGGTGCTCGCATGAGTCTCGTCCTAGCCGATCAAGGGTTCCAGTGATTAACCTGCTTACTCCTTTGGATACAAATAAACCAGATGACGGAAAAGGTAAGAAGCAGAAGGATCCTGCAAGAGATGTTGAGGAGGGTGAGATTCAGGATGAAGCCGCAGATGAAAGTCCTGTCAACAGAACCAGTACATCAGACGGTAGTAAGTTCTGGACCAAGTGGTTTTTTAGCTGCTGATTCCTTATGTGCAGGAAGCCGATGGGTGCTCTGTCAGTATTGTAGCTGCGGGTGGCACTGCTGGAACCCCAACAAGTACTGCAGAGGTAACAAACTCAAAGAAAAACTGACAATGTAGCTGATTGCAACCTGATCACTAATGTGTTTGCGGAGAAACCCTTCTTGCTGGTTAATCGCAGGAAGAGTGGCCGAAAGGTCACTAAATCTTTATAAAATTAGTTAAACTCTGTTTTTTGCGTGGAATGTACGTGGACTGAACAGTGATAGACGCCACACTATGTGTAAAGGCTGGATTAACATCCATAAACTGTTATTCGGAGCGTTTCTGGAGACGCATATTTTACATAATAATGAATCCAGAGTTTTGAGTGCTATTCCTCTGGGCTGGCGCTATTTGGTAACTATGAGCATCATCCTTCTGGAAGAATCATGGTTGTTTGTGGATCCCTCAGTTTCCAATGTTTATCTACGAGACTACGGCTCAGACAGTTACATGTGGAATTTATATTTTGGCTGAGGATGTCAGCTTCACAGTAACGTTTGTATAATGCCTATAATACATTTGAGGGCATGAGACTGTTGTGGAAAATCTAAGCTCCCTCAATTCTTTTACTCCGATCTGTAGCTCTCCATGGACGGTGGTTGGTGACTTTAATCAGATTTTGCAGCTAGCTTCATCATTCATCTTATCCTTCAGCTGTGATTGATGATTCAGGCATCGACGAAATGGCTGAATTCCCTTCAAGAGGCTGAGTTGTTTGAAGCACACTACCAAAGGTTCTACATTTACATGGTGGAAAAATCAAGAGATAACCCCATCTCGAAAAAGATAGAACCATGTTCTCATTAATCAATCTTGGAATTCTTTCTTTCTGGATGCTTATGCTGAGTTCTAAAACCATTGCAGTCTGATCAACGCCCCTTGCCTTTTCCGGATCCCGAACTTGAGATCTCGAGTACGGAAACCGTTGAAAGTTCTTCCATCATGTCAAAGATCACCCTGATTATGCATCCTCAGTTTCTGAATCTTGGAAACCCTGCTTTTGTGGTTGGCTCCAACCAGTTTCAAATTACTACGGTCAATGAAAAGTCTTGGCCAAGACGAGTGATAGACAGTTGAATAAGCGACACTTTAGTGGCATCTCTCAAAGAGTTAAGGATCAAACGAGACTAGTGAAAGACTCCAGCGGTTACTACTTACTCACCGTCAGGGAGCTTAGTGACTGAAGAGGCACCAGGAACGGGATAAGTTGAACTTATTGCTCACCGCTGAGCAGAGTTTTTACAGACAGCGATCCAAAGTTCGTTGGCAGATGACAGAAACACTCCATTTTTATCACAAAACCGTGGCTCAGAGGAATAATAGGAATCACATCCACTTCCTGCGCAGTGACGATGAAGCTTTCTTTTGCATTCAGAAGGTATTAAAGCTCACTTTGCTGCCTACTTTCAGAGTGTATTGGGGCACACGGAATCTTCTGACTTCTCCGGTTACCTCCACGGATATCCAAGAATTGGTCGATTTTCGTTGTTCAAGTCTCCAGCAAGCTTACCTCACAGCAGACCGTAACAGAATAGAGAGATAAAGGCTACAATTTTCTCTTCTATGCGGCCTGGATAATGTCCTGGACCGGATGGGTATCCTATTGAAATTTATCAGGGCATCATGGATACGGTGGGCAACTGTGTGGTAGCAGCAGATGCTGAATTCTTTAGAAATGGTGTTGCTCTCATAAAGGATCTTGAATACCACAGTGATTGTCTTGATCCCGACAGTCTCCAGAAAACGTGCAAGCTTAGGAGAAGCTTTCGTCTATCAGTTGTGTGTGTAACATCGTCTACAAGGTTATCACAAAGATTATCTCCAATAGACTAAAACGATATTGCAAAAATCACGTGAGTCCGAATCAGTCAGCCTTCTGAAACGGACGTGTCGGGAGCCTGGGTAACGTAGTTCTTGCCTCAGAACTCTACATCCGGAAGTATAACACAGAATCTTGCCAAAAAAGTTGTATGTTAAGACGTGATCTATACGAGATGGCTTAGTTGGGACTACGTTCTTAAGCTTTGGATGCACAGTGGACTCTCCCCTAATCTTTACATCACATTGAGCACACATCACACAGAGCACATGATAACTACACTACAACACCCCAACAACCATCGCTATAGGATTCTCATCTCATAGCTGTAACACGGGGACGTACTTAGCGCGGTTTTTTTTGAAGGAAGATAAGGCGTCTTCTGACAGGAGACTCAATCTGCTCTTCCTTATGTCTCTCATCATGATAATGGATGGTGTTATGCGATGACCTGACTCAAAATCAGTAGAACCTCGCAATCCGCAGCCGGGCTGATAGGGGTGTCTACGGCTACATGCCAACATGCTTACATCTCTCTACATCACTCATTTATTATTCGTGATTGATATTACTCCGGCTTCTTGTTATCAGCATGGCTTTCAACGACACTCTGGTGTCAGGTATCAGCGAGTGATGTTACATTGTTAGAGACGACAGGTCTGACGTAATGACCACGATGCCAAGTCTGAGACTAGCTTGCTTTCGACGCTAGGGTTCGTTCTCGTACACAGATTGAATGCAACACTGACATGTGATTAAGTGATTGCTATTCAGGCCTTCTAAGACTAGGTCTCTTCCCTCACTAAGTATCTGGAACTTCCGTGAACCGAAGTTGATCTGCAGCTAGTGTGACTAATGCAGAGGGTACCGTCTTGAGCGTAATAACGACGCAAATGCTCATCACCCAGCAGTGGACAGTACGACTCTCTCCTTGCTGGTCTATGAATCGTACCGTATGGTTACCCCGCGCTGATCAGTGTAATTCTGATGGATGATGGCTGAATGCTCGAGCTCCGCGTTTCTTTCTCTTAAGTTACCAGAAGAGATTCTACCGCTGACAAACGTGGATATTCCTGTGCTGTGCGAGCTTTCTACTATGGCAGAACAACCACAACATCCTCTGCAATCCAGGTGACACAGAGTCAGCTCGTGGACCTAAAACTGCTAAACCAAAAAAGAGAAGGCGGGATTGCAGGTATAAGCGAGTTAGGGAGTTGAGATCTTTCCCTGAAAACGAAGTATGCGATGTTTATTCTCTACATCCGAACGTCACCTTTCGGGCTAAATGGCCGTTAAACACCCATGAGTCGTCATTCAATAAGAAGAAGCAGCGTATCTGGATCGAGGTCTCCTCGACAGGACAACTGCACAACGTTTACAGCCTCACCAACAGTGAAGCAGAAAATGATCTCTCTATCCCGCCTACGACCGACCGGTTGAGACAACGTGCGTCTAAGAGGTAGGCATTCTGGGTCCATGGCACCAAGCGGCAAAACACCCAAACGCATCTCCACGAAGACATGCCCTTCTGGGTATTGCAGACTTCGGTGGACTGATATGGGAGCACAGCATTCATACCCGGTTCCACGAGCAACTGGCACGCTATTGGACCTTCCATCGAGGCTCAACGGACACGGCAGACCTCCCGCAATCCACACTTAGATCGCCAAAAGTTGCAGATTGTTATACATAATGGTCAATGGTCCCTTCCCCAACCGGCGAGATCTTCAGAAGTTGGAAAACTTTCAGCGAGTTGTCACCTAACTTCTTCACTATGTCCCACCAAATTCATCAGGCTCCCGAGCAGGCATCTTACTGCTTATGGCGCAATGGCACCCTTCACAGTTTCTTCCAAATTTTCCGTCAAGCAACTTGGGCAGGTTGCTCAGACAAGCAGGTCACCCTTATGCTTGTTTATGGGAGCTCAACATGATATGGTTTAAAGAAGAAATTCTCATCAGATGTCACGTTTGATTACGATGGCGACTCCGCGGACTTCACACAAGGATTACCCCCGTGTTGACCCGGTCCTTCATCTTGCGGTCGCTCTATCAGCCACCAGCAAACCTGTGTTTGTGTTCGATGGGAATCAGAACAAACTTCTCACCCCAATATTTCTATCTGTTGTCTTATTTGCATCCTGCCTATCTGGTCCATTCGTGGCCGGTCCATAATTGTTCTCCCGAGTTGCGATTATTGTCCATCTTCTGGACTTCGATACCAGCAATCAGAGTTTCAACCTGCTTTCTCGTCTCTTCTCGCTCAGCCGTTCTAAAGCTCTC
>CAJHQP010007017.1:0-34662 GCA_905132765.1 Moricandia arvensis | reverse complement strand
ATCCGTGGTCGGTGTGAGAGGCTCCGTTGGTGGTTTCAAAGGCAGTGTACACCGCGGATTTGATCGGATTCATTTTGGGGTTGTGGGTTTCGAAATTGAAGAAAAAGTTTTGATTTTTAACGATAGTTCTTCTTTCTGGCGAAAAACAGAGGAGGAGGTGTAGAAGAGGGGATGACCAGAGGGAGAGGTGTATGGACCAAAAGTCCTACCAATAATTTTTAGTCTTAGGATTGTCCTTAACCAATGTTCTTAACATTAAACTACTAATAAAATAATGTAAGGACTTTTTTTTTAGTCCCACCAATAATGATGCTCTTAAAATCCTTCACCTGTATAGAGGAGGCACAACCTAAAGGAAATTTAGAGATAAATTTTATGGCGAAGCTTTGGCAAATTTACTGGAAACGCAGCGCCACCTGTTTTGTGTCCTCAAGTGGAATTAGTGCCAAGTTGGTAATTTGGAGAGAAACTTACGACCAGATACGAAATAGATAAGCAAAGAAACTAACTTGGATAGATATATCTCGTTTCAAGGAAGAAACAACAAATTTCGGATTTCAATTACAAAGTAAACTCAATTAGTTATTCAATCTAAATTTCCTTTAGGTTGTGCCTCCTCTATACAGGTGAAGGATTTTAAGGTGTAGATCATCTAAAATTTATTAATATATCTTTAATTAAGGTTTTGCTTCAAAACGTGGACCTTACGTTTAAGGTTGAAATTTTGTTGGATTTGGGCTGTAACACAAGTGGTTCAAGTGTTCCGTTTAATGTGTAGCTTGGTGAGGTTTTCAATCTTTCAAGTGATCAATTTTAATTTTTTTTAAACTAAAATGACATTGTTTTGATTAATATTACCACATTGTTGTCATGTCATTTGTACTATCAGCCAAACAAACAGTTTACGAACGTATGTTACAGTGAATGCAAAATAGACACACATTTATAGTTCACGGGGCCTTTTCCCCCTTTTTCTATTAGAAGAAGATGTGATCTAGTTTGTTCCCGAGTTTCCAGAATGGATGGGACTGAATATCCAAATTACTATTAAAATAAAATTTTGAACCTACACATTTATTCTTTGTTTTTCAATTTATTTACGGTATCATGCCACTGGTTATTTCATTTTTATAATAACTAATTAATATGTATGATATATATGTCTATTGATCACCCAACATATTATCCGATTTTCTTGATATTCTATTTTTTATGTAAATAATTTAATAATAATTATATACTATTAATCAGTATACACCTAGACACTTTTCCTTATTTTTCAATTTATCTACGATACTATGTCATTGTTTATTTTATTTTTCATTTAATAATTAATTGATGTATGAGGATACTTACGTCTTTTGATCACCAAACATAATTCCCATTTTCTTGGTGTTTTCTTTCCCTATTTAAATTATTTAATAATAAATATGCATTCTAATATTTGATAGTACCAAAAATATAACAATTTCCAAAACTACAAGAATGTCTTCCGAAAAATTATATTGTTTATTTTGGTTACCATTCGCCTAAACAAAATATTTCTAAGAATATTTATCCATTTATTAGGTTATCTTTGCAAATAATATTATGTGAATTGAGTTTACTTTCTACATTATTATGTTAACTGAGTTTTACGATAATGATATTTTGAGTGTATAAAATATTAAACTTAATAGTATAGAAGTAGTTTTTCAAAAAATAGTATAGAAGTATAGGTTATGTAACGAAATGAAATTATAATTTACTCTATATTAACTGAAGGAAATCGAGTAACAAATTTAAATTTATTTTAGAAACAAATATTGTGCTTTGAAAAATTAAAGCCAGAGATATTAACAAAATATAGGAAAGTTTATAACATCCTTATATATTTATTATTTCAGAATAACTTGATCAACATTGCATGCCATTAACTACAAAATCAATCATATTTAATTTGTTGGTTACCACTCACCATATTTTATATTTAAACTAGCTTTTAAAATAATAATTTTAAATAGACCAAATAAATATTTAATAGATAGTTTTTTATTTTTTTTAATTTTAAAAAAATAGGTTTAAATATCGATGGGTATTCACTCGAATATCCTAACCCTGAATATCCAGAAAGCTTGAATCTATTGTATTTGAATGATACATTGTATTATATAGTGATTAAATTAAAAAATATGTGTTTGTTGTATTTTATTTTATTTTGTTAAGAATTAATATTTAGATGTTTGGAAGCAATGATAATATCAATGGCATTCTTTGTAAATATTAGATAGAATAAAGGGGTATTTCCTATTTGTACTCCCCTTTTAATAGATTATAAGATGTTTGGATGCAAGGATAATATCAATGGCATTCTTTGTAAATATTAGATAGAATGAGGGGTATTTCCTATTTGTACTCTCCTCTTAATAGATTAGATTATATACTATTAATCAGTATACACCTAGACACTTTTCCTTATTTTTCAATTTATCTACGATACTATGTCATTGTTTATTTTATTTTTCATTTAATAATTAATTGATGTATGAGGATACTTACGTCTTTTGATCACCAAACATAATTCCCATTTTCTTGGTGTTTTCTTTCCCTATTTAAATTATTTAATAATAAATATGCATTCTAATATTTGATAGTACCAAAAATATAACAATTTCCAAAACTACAAGAATGTCTTCCGAAAAATTATATTGTTTATTTTGGTTACCATTCGCCTAAACAAAATATTTCTAAGAATATTTATCCATTTATTAGGTTATCTCTGCAAATAATATTATGTGAATTGAGTTTACTTTCTACATTATTATGTTAACTGAGTTTTACGATAATGATATTTTGAGTGTATAAAATATTAAACTTAATAGTATAGAAGTAGTTTTTCAAAAAATAGTATAGAAGTAGTTTTTCAAAAAATAGTATAGAAGTATAGGTTATGTAACGAAATGAAATTATAATTTACTCTATATTAACTGAAGGAAATCGAGTAACAAATTTAAATTTATTTTAGAAACAAATATTGTGCTTTGAAAAATTAAAGCCAGAGATATTAACAAAATATAGGAAAGTTTATAACATCCTTATATATTTATTAGTTCAGAATAACTTGATCAACATTGCATGCCATTAACTACAAAATCAATCATATTTAATTTGTTGGTTACCACTCACCATATTTTATATTTAAACTAGCTTTTAAAATAATAATTTTAAATAGACCAAATAAATATTTAATAGATAGTTTTTTATTTTTTTTAATTTTAAAAAAATAGGTTTAAATATCGATGGGTATTCACTCGAATATCCTAACCCTGAATATCCAGAAAGCTTGAATCTATTGTATTTGAATGATACATTGTATTATATAGTGATTAAATTAAAAAATATGTGTTTGTTGTATTTTATTTTATTTTGTTAAGAATTAATATTTAGATGTTTGGAAGCAATGATAATATCAATGGCATTCTTTGTAAATATTAGGTAGAATAAAGGGGTATTTCCTATTTGTACTCCCCTTTTAATAGATTATAAGATGTTTGGATGCAAGGATAATATCAATGGCATTCTTTGTAAATATTAGATAGAATTAAGGGGTATTTCCTATTTGTACCCTCCTCTTAATAGATTAGATATTTGTATCAAGATTTATCAATCAAAATTCTCGTGGAGACTATTCCCGAGATATCCTTTTTTTAGTAGTCAAATTTATTTTTACTAACAAGATACTTCAAGATAATCTTAACCTTACAAGCATAATATTTTTACAATTTATTAGAGAATACACTATTCTTAGCTTATCGTAGAAGCTAAATTATTTAGAAACGTTTACTATATCAATAAGACATTCCAACAAAAAAAATGAAGTCATTGAACTTTTTAGGGAAATTGTCAAAAATCAAACACATTTATAACTATTAGATTAATTAATCTAAGACTTAAGGTTTAGAGCTATGGGGTGGTGTAGGGTGGGGGTAGGATTTAAGAATGTAAAATTTAGGATTCTAATTAATTTTAAAAAAAAAATTGCCTCTTAAAAAAGTAGTATTTTTGAAAATGTAATGAAAGTAAAAATGAAAAGTGGTACAAAAAAAATGGTAAACTTGAAATTCTCTCAACTTTTTATGATGTGAACATTTTGTTACTTTTGATTTAATATATTTATATTTCTAAAATGTTAAGCTTTATATGTATACATATATTTTCAATTTTCTGATTTTGATTTTTTGTATGCAGATGAAGTGGCGAATCTATGAGAGGCAAGAAGGGGGCACTTGCACCCATGAAAATTTAATTTTTTTTACAATATTACTGATATTTTAAGGATGTTACCATACTAAAATTATATTCTACCTTTAATTTCTATGTTTATCTGTAATTTGCCCCCACCAAAAGAATTGTAGACATCCGATGAACTATTATAAGTTCGAATGATCATGTGAAACTATATATGAATTGATTGCTCTTCATTTTTTTCTTAAACTTTTTGATCTAGATGGTTATCTTTTCTGTAAGTCACACGTTAATTTATCATCCTCATATTTCATGTACTTAATTGTGGAAAACCAAAACGATTATATTGCAGTGTTCATTCTAAGCACCATCACTGCCCACTTTAAGGATTTCAATTTATATGGTTATAGTCAAACTTCAGCTCAAACTTCGAAGGTATCAATACATGAAGCGAAATTTTAAAAATAGATAATATTGTATTTAATATATTTATTTTTATGACTACTATTTAATAATTTTCGCTTTTAGCATTAATAATATGTTGGACATATTTAAATAAAACAATTATTAAAATTTTCTGGATATTTCATATATCTAGTTTTAAAATATTGCTCATCACTCATCAGCCAATATTATTTATTACAAATCAAATTAAAAGATTAGCTAGATTTAAGCATATATGAAAAACACAATATCTTTTTAGATATCATTCTACAAACTATTAGTTATCATCTTTAGTTAATAATTTGGGCAACAGTCATTAGAATATAATTGTTAAACGTAAGTTTAAACATTTAATACAGTAAAACTTTTTAAAATATAAACTTTTAAAACTATATATACGAGTAGAAATATTTTGCAAACATCAAAAGTCGAGACCATTGTAAATATATTAGGTTATTAAATATTAAAACATACAATCTTATAATTAACAAAAAAATTCTCTATTAAATAAATTATTAAAAGTTAATAAAACCTGTATTTTAATATCGCAGATCAAAATCTAGTAATAAGTTTATTACTCTTAATTCTACTGTTCATCTCGGTAATCTCTTCACTCCGTATAACTGATACTAGGTGATATCCGCTCAATCATGACTGAAACAATAAGTATTAGAAAGATAAAATTCATAAACACAAATATAACATGTTATATAATAAGGGGCTCAACGAAATTGGGTATGTTATATAAAGTAAGCTTTGATTTTTTTTTTAAAACTTGTGTTATATTTTTATTTAATTGAAGTATAGTTCGTGGAACTGAATCTGTAAGAGTAAGCAAAAACTTATATAAAATTAATTATGAAGTAAAGATAAAACGAAACATAAGCAATATAATTATTGCTTTCATAAAATAAATTATGAATATAAGACAAAACGAAACATAGGCAATAAATAATAAAATATAAAAAGAACAAAATGTAAGGAAACAAAATAAATAAAAAACTGAAAAAATCACAACTGCGGTGAAAAAGTGTCTTCTGAACTTTTTCGTGTGCAATCTTATTAAGAGCATAACAAAGGATAACAGTTGTGAACCTAAACACAGTTATTTAACAAAATCAGTAAACGAAATGTATTACTTCATTTTGAAAGCATCGATTTGTGGAACACCATTGGGAAGCAGACTATGGTGAGGAGATATACGTTCGGCTACGTATTTATAACGTAATGATACATGTCTAGGGTTAATCTGATGAAAGAAAATTGTCATAATTATATAAAATGTTCACTAATTAATATTCCATAACTTGCGCTCCAATGCATAGCTAAAATTTGTCTTAACACTCAAATGCTAATAATTCAACATATATCAAATTGGATCCATAATCTAACTTTCTTTTTATATAACCCTAATTGACGAAATTAGTTGATGATTTTATAAAATCAATAAGTAAAGATTGTGAATTGATTCCACAATTTTAGCTATGCCTTGAGTTAAACGTTCTATTCATGTTTTAGAATATAAAGAAACCAAGATTGCGTGTTGATTTCAAAAATAAATCAATCAATAATAAATATTGTAATGAGATAAAGTTGTAAAAACTTGACTCCAAAAAACAATCATAAAAATAATAATGAAACATACTAACACAGTTAATTCATATACGCCATAGGTATACAATTTGATGGCATGGCTAGGACAATTGTGTGTGGAATATAGCTGACCGCTAATTCATATATGTCATAGCTATACAATTAACATTATTCTAGTTATTAGTATCACATAATTAAAAGAAAATTTTGGGAAAATCGCCATAGCATTCGAGATTTTTCAACACAATGATATACTTAGATAACCAATTTTGTTCTCTAATAATTAAACTTATGATATTGATATATATTAGTTTATATATGTAAAGTTGGTGTAGAAAGTTATGGCGCAAATGAGTATGGCGATATTGAAATAGAAAGGTTGATATAGAAACTTTTGATAATAAATAACTAGTTTCGTTCTCTATTAATTAAACCAGTTTTGTTATCTAATAATTAGAAAGCATGTAGTATATTATGTCAAACTACAATTTAATGAACAATGGTAATATATGTAGTTAGTCTAGTAAGCAGAGGATTTTTAATTATAGAGTGTGAGAATGGTTATGGTGTTGCCACGTAAAAAATGACAATTTGGTTAACAACACATGATGTTAATATAAGTTTATAATAATGCTCCTAAAATAATATTAAGGGGATGTTACCTCGCTAAACTTAATGTTAATATTAATAAGGCCTACCCAGGCCTAACCAGACCCATTTAGGCCTTGTTCGTCTAGTTAAAATAGCATTAAGCGGTCAGTGATCAAAGATAATATTCAAGTGCATCTTGTTGGTTTCGGAAAAAGATCCTTTTAATATATGCATCTACTTTCTCTCTTTCAATACTTTCCTTGTGCCTCCATTATCATCCGATGTATTTTATGGACATATACACCGCATAAAACGTAGATTCAATTGCTTCTTGTTGGTTCAGGAGAATGATACGTAGGTAAGAGGGCTTAGTTGACGTTCTTATACAACTGGTCTTATACTCAACCAGGAGTGCCTTGCAAGGAAAGAATGGAGTTAGGAAACCTAAATATGATTCTTGGCAAGTTTACAAGTTAAGGAAACAAGTGGTCGAAACTGGTTTGATTAGAAAATAAGAAGTTACATGTGTTGCTTAGGAAAAGCTCTTGGACATGTCACTATCAAACCAAGGAGACTATGCTTCGCCCCCCTGTCACTCTCACTCCTAGTCATGCCTCCTTATATGCTCTTTGTCCTCGTCAGAAACAATGTTATATTATTTATTTAGTAAACCCCCATATACTGTTAGTTTAATGTTTTGGAAAGTTGTTGTCTTTGGCTATATAAAGCCTTCCATGTAACCTGACGACCTCATACTCTCCAAACTCTCATAATCTCTCAATCTCACTCATAAAACAATCTCTTAGCCAAAACTGATTCTCTTTCACCCAAACTCTTCATTCTCTAAATACACTCGTCTAAACACTTCATTCTCACTATATTCTCATCATTTTCTCTCTATTCTCACAAACGTGCCTATTTTCTCTATTAAAATAGTAGTACATTTTGAAAATAACCTTAGGATCATGTGGTATATTACATAAAGTATCATTGCACTCAAATCTATTCTTAAGAATTTTCATTAATGGTGTTTTGGCCTTTAAAAACACCCCAAACTAACCATCTAAAATTAAGGAATCACTAATTAGTTTAATCATCACCCTATGATTTACGATTTTCATTGGTACAATAGAAAAATAAGAGAAATACAAATCACTTTTGACTACATTTATATTACTAAAAAGAAGCACAAATAATAAAAAAATCGCTAAGATTCACCATTTATTCACAATAGAATGCTACTAAATTAACTAATAAACGCAAATATTAAATTATTTGATCTTTCCTGTTTTATTAATGCATTTCAAAATTTATTATTAACAATACAACTACTTAATTACACTTTAATGCCACTAAAAACTACATAATCTTAACTTTTAGTATTTATCATCCTTTTATCAAATTAAATAATCATAAAAATATACCTAGTTTTTTTTAAAAAAATATTATATAATATAAATTAAATATAAATTAATAAATATATATACTATTTTACATATATATTCATATAAATAATAACCAGTGTACATTCAATATAATAAATATTGAAGAGTGTAAAATATATAGCACCAGTTTTCACTAGTATATAATTTTTTATTATATATTATCATAAAATTTTGATCCATAAGAAAGTAAAAATAGATTTGTACGAATGCACATGTCATTATAAAAATGTAGATGATACAATTGCCAGTTTAGAAGATAAAAATAAAATTACTCAACATAACTATAAATATTATGTTTAGAAATGCCATATTAAATAATTATTTAATATAAATAAACTATAAAATATATATTATCACATGTATAAAATAAATATATAATTATAAAACATAAAAATAAACATCCGCGCTGATGCGCGCAACATCTAGTTTGTCAATTTAAACTTAAAGATTTATAATAGAGCCCATTTTGGTCATTTACTCACGGATCATTTCATCCCTTTAAAAAAACTATATCAAACATATAAACTTCATTAAGTCATATTCCAACTTATTAAGTATAATGGTTTTTTAAATAAAAAATTGTTTCACATCCTTCGGGACATTCAAACATTTACTCTCTGTTTTGAATTTTTATTGTACTCTTAGAAAATGATGATCTTACCTTCAGTTTTTTTTATATCATCAATATAAGCAGACTCAAATAATACTTTACAAACCAAACTGGTAACTCTGTGTGCACAAGCCCGGCTTAACACTATAATGGGCCCACGGACAAAAATGTTTTTTGTGTATTATAGTTTATTATACATAAAATTTTGGACCCTTCTTATAAAGAACAAAATAAAATTTTGGGCCATTTTTCTCTATAAATTTATGTGAATTTAAGGTGGGCCCTGGACATATGCTATGTTTGCCTCCCCTCTACGCCAACACTAGGTGTGTATATGAACGACAAAGACGATTGTTTCTTAGTATTACATGCAAAATTGTATGCCCTTGTATTTTGCATTCGGGGTATATGAATGAAGTTGAGTGATTGAAACTTCATGCTCTTACATTTCGTTGTTATATGATTTTCTGTCTATTGTAGATTTGTTCATAATTTATTGAGTTTACATAAGATAAACAACTTTGAATACAATATTAAAATTAGAATATTATGAATACATTTTAAGTTTAAATATATTTAAACTATATATAGTAAAGCAATCATTTTAAAAAGATTGATGCTTTTCTAATAATTATTTTAAATTAAGAAATTTGCGTACCAAATATGTAAAAAAATTTGATATTTGTTGACAATAAAACTAATTGTAAAACTTAACCATTATACAATAACTATGTCAAACATAATATAAAGACAAATGTGTTATAAATGTATATAATATTAAATACCGCAAATAATATGTTTAGTCATTTTATTATATATTAAATTTACTTAATTATGAAAATAAAACAAAATATTCGCACGAACATGCGGGTCAAACTCTAGTTATCATTAATAAACAAACGAGGCATTGAATTGTGTGAAGATATTTCTTCCAAGGTTACAAATGCCAGAAGATGCTAGTATAATGATGCATGTGGAAAGTGACCAACTATCATTTAATATATTAGGGTCGACGATCTACTCCCCCACAAAAACTATCATATAACATTAAATCCCCACCAAACTATGACTTCATGTCAAATATCGCTGATTTGAAAATTATAATTTTATATCTCCACGAATTAACAATTTCAAATGTATTTCTTTCCCGAACCGATAGTTCAAAACTTAACTATCCACAAAACATATTTTTATTGATTTACTATTAACCATATAATTCTAAACTCACATACCATAGTTTTAATTGCTTTATTATTAACCATATAATTTGGTTTCTTGGCAAATTAGTTTTCAATAAAGATTAGTTTTTGATTAAATTTTTTTTTCAAAAGAAAATTGCTTTTGTTTTGGTTTAATTGGTTTAAAATTATATGGTTCATGCTAAATCAATTAAAATCATCGTCTATGGGTAATTAAGTTTTGAACAATTGGTTCGGGAGAAACATGTTTATAATTTTCAAATTAAGGATATCTGGCACAAAGTCATAATTTAGTGGGAATCTGATAGTATATGGTAGTTCTTTGGGGAAATAGATCGTCGATCCAATATATTATCCCTCTTTGTATTTAACACTTTTTTCTTATGGAGACATGTATAAAAAAATTATTTATGTGAATATATTATGTACAACTTTCTTCAGATTCAGTAACTTTTGAGCTGATGAATTATAGATATGGACATACCTCTTCAGTTTTCTGATTATTCAACATTTCACTGAATTCCTGCTAGGAAGCATCTGATGGGTATTAATGTCACGGTCGATCGGTTCAATGACACTAAAAGAATGGATCTTGTGGTTAGAGGCAAGAGGTGTGCAGCACGAGTAAGATATACACTCACCTCAATTCGTGTTGTTTAAGTTCCTCGTTGGTCTTAAGGTAGATCTATAAGGTATCTTCTTCATCACTTGATAAGTGTGTCGAGGTTGCTGCATAGAAGGGTCTTTTCTCATTGGTAGTAAATGTTCAAGTAAGTTTTACCCGTGAACGACAACCTAATCTACAAACTACAAAATTCTGAAATATGTTTAAACGGGTATTTTGAGTTGGTTCTTGGATCATCACACTACGGTATGGTGTTTTATTACGTAATAAAAGAACTCGTACATGGGTCCCTCGTCCAATGATTTGTTGATGGTGATGAGGAGGTTTGCAATCGTAGGCTCAAGCTTATACTTTTAGTCCCCAGGGTATATCCTCCTCTGATTTCTCTTTGTTTTTCTCTGTGTGCAACCTGAAAAAAAAAATGATTTATGTAATATCCCTATCATGCAAGTGTTTATGGGTAGTATACCCAAGGAAAAGCGTTGGAAGCACGCCATGTCTCCTCGGGAAAGCAGTGGATTGCTAATACATGTCCGACATACTTATAATGTGAATCCACATCCATTTAGTTTTTCTTTATTATAAAACTGAGAAATTTACTCAAAATAAACATTTTCACTTCTATAGATAGATGTATATATCGGGTCCTCCACCGTAGCAAATGGAGTTCTCGGTCTTTTCTCTATTTTTTTTTTTTTTTGGAGTTTTCGATCGTGTTATTGTCATCGGTGTAGTGACACTGTAGTCACATTTTTGGCTGTCGAAACTGGTTGGTCTTGTTCTTGTCATCGGTGTAATCTCATTTTTGGCTGTCGAAACTGCTTTCGTCGTACACAGGACTAGCTCTAGGCTAAAGCTGATAAAACTGATTGTGTTGTGTTGTGTTGTAGTGGTAAACAGTATCATTTTAGACCACCTCCATTGGAGGTCCTTAGGAGGGGTCTTTAATAAAAAGTGGTGGTGGCCCCACCACTTTTGTTAAGGACCTGTCCTAAAAACCCCAATTTAAGGAGCGGTCCTTACACTGTTTCGTGGGCCCAACTGACACGTGGCGACTCACGATTGGTTAGTTTTAAAATTTTTTTTTTTTATTAAAATATAAGGGCATCAGTCAAAGGAAGTATTGTGTTGTAGTGGTAAACAGTATCTTTTTTTTGTCTTACAGGGCGAGTCTCTATGGGGGCAACGCAACAAATGCATTTTTTTTGCTTTAGGAATTACAAGCTAACGGGCCGGACTTGCTTGTACATGTAAATTAGATCTACCAAAACTTAAACTAATTAAGAGCATCATGTGTGTTCCAAAAACAAATTAAGAGCATCATTAACAACAAATCTCTTGAGTCACTAATATTATATTAATATTTTAAACTAATTTAAATATATAATTAAAGTTTAAAATTTAAAATAAAATTATGAGGTCAAGAGGATGGCAAGTGTCAAACTAATTTCTTCAAAATGCCGATGAGTTTTTTATGATTCACAAGGAAACATTTCTCATCTTTTTGGCATTCTCTCTCCACTACTGGTTAATCTATTATTTTCTATGGAGAATGATTCAAAACCATTGCGGTGTTTAAAGAATCTTATAACATGTTTTCGATAGTTACTTCTCTTGAAAAGTTTTGATATATAGCCATCATCGGGTATAGTTCCCAAACTGGATTCAGATTAGTCCTTAAGGTCTCTCCCTCCCTCTTCTAACATTTTTTGACACACCTTTATGTTTGATTTTGTCTCACCATACGCCTCTCTGTTCTTTCTTTTTTTTTTTTTTTTTCCTTTCTCTATTTTGTTTTAAGTTACATTATGATGAGAAATTGAGAAGGAATAAAGAAAGTAAAAGCGATTAAGAAATCAAGAAATATGAATGCATTATATGTTTATTGCGTCCAACATCTTTTTGTTGCAGTTCGATTTTCTTATTTAGATTCTTTGTCATGGAATATGGGAGCAAAACTAAACCAGGTGCGACAAGTAACAAACAATTAATATTATTTTCTCTAGGTAGCCTAATATAAAGTTTTCTTTCTTTCTAGCATAAGGTTAGTGTATAGTATTTTCACTAACTTTCTTTTCAGATTTCCACTAACTCATTAAATAATTTACCAATGAGAGAGAGAGAAATCGCATAACGCAAAGACATGTATATAAACAATTTTTTCATGTTTTAATATTTATTTATTTATACAAATAAAATAGTATACATGAACAATCAGTAGAGATCTAAACAATGAGAGTTCTAAACAACAGAACTAGAAAAACAAATGTAAAAAAAAGATACACCAGTAGAGATCCAAAGTAAAATAACTCATCTATATCGTATATGGATAGCTAAAAAAATATCATATAAAAACTCCATATTTACTTTTGGAATAGTTGAATATCAAGGGGAAATGATCTTTCTAGTAATCCAAAAGGCTGAATTGATAATTATTGTCATTTTCTTTTTATTGCTCCAGTAGGAATCACCGAGATAAGACCACTCTTTATATTACTTTACTAATAATAACACAATCAAAGAAACTGCCATTCAAAAAGAGTCGATTAATTAAAATGGACAAATCTCTCAAATAATCTCTTTTGAAATTTTTATCATAAAAATATTTTTTGAAAACAAAAATAATCAAACTAGTTTTTTTTTATTTTTAAAAAAATAATTTTTATTTTATTTTTTTTAATTTTAAACCTCACTCCCAAAACGCACTCCCAAAACTCTAAACTTTAATTCTAAATTAATTAACCCAAAGGATATAAATATATTGATAATTTTATTAATCTTTTAATAAATATTATTTTTATCATTTTTTTCTTTAAAATTTTTTTTTGTGATAAAATTTTTTTTTATGAATATTTTAGGGTACTTTTCAATTAAAATTTCATGATGTTTTTCGGAATAACCATAGTTGATAGAATCCTATCACCATCAAATGAAGAATCATGAGCGATTGAAGCTAGTAAGAACCATCGTCATCATCCATTTCTAAATCTGTCAATTACTTTTTCTAAATGGTTCAACTGAACCAAATCTGTTTCCTTTCCAATTCATTTGGAAGAAACACACCAAAAAAAAAACTACCAAAGGTTTTGAAGCAAAACAAATCAAATAAATAAAAATAAAATAAATCAAACAAGTCGATATCAGAGCTGTAGAAACTACAAAACTACGGAAAAAGATGAGTTCGTATTACGATAGTCTGACAGGTGTAGATTATCATTACGACATGGCAATGGTCTGCATGGATATCAATCATTGGAAACAGAGATCTGAATTCATCGGATTTGTTCATGCTTCACTAGAGGTTAATAAAGTGGCCCATTATTTAGCAGCAAAAAAAAAAAAGATTAAAAAAATTGTAGTTTTTACACCAACACTTGTTTTTTTAAGCCTTTGAGTGGCAAGTGATTACACGCGCCTTTCTTCTTTCTCTCCCAAACAAAAATCACCGTTTCTTTTGGGAGGAGGAGATCTCAGTTCTCGGTGTCACGCCGGTTGCTATGGTCATCCTCTCCTCTCGGATCTTGCTCTCCAAGACGGGTTAGTCGGCGTCCGGTGGTCTAGGAAGTGCGTCTCTCTCCCCACGACGGATCGATCGAATCTCTGGAGTGGAGGTTCCATAGGAGAGCTCGTAGCTCTGGTGGCTCGCCGGCGGAAGGTCTAGAGCGCTGTTTTGAGGACAACGGTGCATTGACCGGACTCGGAGGATAGTCATTGGGGCAGTGGCTTGTCTCGATTTTCGAAGGGTGAACTGGTGTCGGTGGATCTGCTTCTCGGGATGGCGGTTCCCGAAGGTAACTTCTCGCCGGTCTGGATCGACTCATCGCCGTCGTGTGTCGTGAGCGGTGAGGGGGATAGCACGTGGTCTCTCGGACCTTTGCGATGGTTCAGTTCTCAGGTAGCTTGCGGTGGTTAGGGTTCGGAGTCGGACCTTCTCATGGAAGCCGACGCTTGCGGCCGCGGGGCACCTCCGTGTGCGGCTACTGGTAACGGTAACAGGTGGTGGATCCTCGGCTGGATCTGGACACTCCGGCATCGTGAAACCCCGATGTCCTGCATCGGTAGCTCGCCATGTCCAACGGAGAGGGAGCTAGTCTCCCATGCTTTCTTTCCCCAACCGTTCTTCTTCTACTTGTTTTTTAGCTTGCTTGTAGTGATAGGTCATTGCGTCTGTAACCTAGAGGCTACTGTTTTTCCGGTGACCGGAAGTCTGTACGAAACCTAGATACTCTTTTCAAGGGTTGTGTTTAATGAATATTTTAATTAAAAAAAAAAAAAAAAAAACACTTGTTTTTTTTTTCCTGTTGGCTAATGTCATCCTTATATCAAGATTGTATTTTATATCAATAAAAGAATATTTCTTGTAAAAAAAGTAGTTGAGTTAGTATTGTTTTGATAGTATATGTTAGAATTCATTTGATTATGATCAAAAAGGAATATATTATTTTACCAAAAGTAATATATATTAAATTTATTAAAATAGGGACCCTAAAGATGGAGGATCTAAGGACATGAGTAACCCTAAAACTAAGAAACCCACTTGGATTTTTTTTTAAGTGAACCAATCGCGGGTTACCACGTGTCAGTAGAGCCCGTGAACAGTGTAAGAAACCCATAAAAACCGGTTCTTAATTTATAGTTTTTGTAACCAACTCTTACACTGTTTATGGGTCTCACGCCTTAAAAAACTCCCTAAGAATCCCCTTTAATCATGGTCTAAGACCTTGATTAGCCCTTAAGGGGTTCTTAACTTTTTCTTTTTTTCTTGATTTAAAAAAAAAATAAAAGATGAACCAATTGCGGGTCGCCACGTGTTAGCAAGGTTCGCGAACAGTCCAAAACTGCCCTAAAGAGTCGCCTCTTAGAGAAGAGAAAGAAAAAGTGGATTTTAAAAAGGTATGGACCCCACCCCTTAAGAATCCACTTAAGAGGTGTGGTTAATCATGTTCTAAGGCTTTTAGAGCATGTTTATCCCTAAGAGCACCATTAACCCTAGCACCCCTAATGGGGTGCTTATTTTTTTTTTTCTTTTTTTTTTTTCTTTTCTGATTTTTTTAAATAAAAAAAAAGAAAAAAAAAAGATTTGCCCAATGATGAGCTGACACGTGGCGTGAATAGTGCAAGCACCCTTATTAAGGTTGCTTAATTAGGCACTATAAGCACCAATGCTTATGTTGGGAAGTGGGATTTTGTGGGAACCAAGGGTAAAAACCCTTGGTTAATGGTGCTCTAAGATCCCTTTGGGGTTCTTAACTTTTTTTTCTGTTTTGATTAAAAAAAATTTAAAACAAACCAACCGTGACCGCCACGTGTTAATAGGCCCACGAAACAGTGTAAGAGTTGATTCTTAAATAGAGATTTTTAAAAACGGTTCTTAGGAAAAGTGGTGGGGTTCATCACTATTTTTGGTTAAGAATCTCCCTCCTAAGAGCATGTCCATTGGTGAACTTTATCAAAAGTTCTAAAAAAAATTTTTTAATTTTTTATTAATTTTTTTTTTCAGAATTAAAAAAATAAAACAAAAAGAACTATTCGCGGGCCGACACTTATCAGTGGGATCCGCGATTGAGCTAAAAGTTGCCTTTTAAATGAGAGTTTTAAGGAGCAATTTCTTAAATATTCAGTGGAACGCACGATTTATTTATTATTATTATTATTATTTTTGTAAAGTTAAGAACCCCTCCAAAGTTTATCAATGGAAGTAGTCTAAAAAACCCCAATAAACGTGTCTTTATCCCATTTTTAACAAAGAAAGAAACGGCTTGGTTACAATGTATTTTACTCAGATGTTTAAGTGGAGTGTGCTTCTCTTACGGTAAAAAAAACATAAAATAATACTTATATCAGTTTTTTAGAAATATACTTAGAGCATCTTTAACGCTAGAATCCTTGAAAGCGGTTCTTATTTTTTATTTTTTATTTTTTTTTAACTTTAAAAAAAAAAAGTGAAACCAATCACGAAACGCTACGTGTCAGTACAAGAACCCAAATAAATAGATATTTTATTTGGAGACTTTAAGAGATGGTTCTTAAAAAACTGTGGGATCGTTACCTTTAAGAACTCTTCTAAGTGACTCCATTAAAAGTACTCTTTAAATCATAAGCTTACTATAATGGTCCTAAAAGACATTAACTTCTTTATTAACTATGATTAATGAGAGTATTGGCGGAGGAGGATGATGATTACAATTCATTTTGTTAACGAAGAATAATATTTGTATAATCGTACAGGATGGCCACCAACACTTTTTGGTAGTCACCGACATCCAAAAAAAAAGGGAACCCTGTTGGTAGTGGAGACGGATTTTGTGAGTATCCAGTTTTGTAGTCAAGAATATGACAGTATTATCGTAAAATTTCAACAAGTGGGTTTTGCAGTATATAGCAAAATATTTATAAAAAGTTATCAATCCAAATTTTCATAGTATATATATATAGCTTTTTCATAGAACACATATACCTTTATGATTTTGTTTTATTTAACACCATCTTGTCTTTTATATTATGTCATCCTTGATATGGAATGTCACTTACATTTTGGTAAAAACGAAAAAAATATTAATAGACAATAATATATACAAATACTTTTACATGTTCAACATATTACATGCGTCTGTCTGTCCCTATACGCAGTTCAACATGTTACATGCACACGTCTAGATTTTCTTGAGCACTATGATCTCGTGAATTACTGAAATTGCTTCATCTCCTCAAAACCTCACCTCCCCCTCGACTCCGAAATCTATTTTTTAGGTCTCTAGTGGTGACTGGAACAATTTGGTCGAACTCCTAGTTGTGCCAAGAATAGATTTGGAAAAAGAAGAAATTTATATATGAAATTTTTCTGGAGAAAAAGGCTTAAAATGACAAGGATACATTGAACATCGGTTGGAAGTGTGCGATGTTATAACATATATGTACAAGGTACGTGTCGACATGTGTCAAAAGAGTGACTCAAAATTTTGAATCCTGTAGAGGCTTAGAAGCAATAGCAATGTCCTTTAGGGTATGTTTAAGGTTGTAATGATTCGAGACCAACATCTCGTTAACTTTCTTGAACCCGTCACCGTAGACTGGTGATTCATCTGTTTCTATCTGATTAATGCAAAAATCCACTAGCTTCTTCTCGAAATCACACTGGTCTCCTTTCAGCGATGTAGGTGAAGGAGTTCGGGAAGAAGAAGCTGATGATGCAGCGTTACTAGTGGAGCATCTTTGAGACTCCAACCACATGTGTCCTAGCACTTGGCATATTCCTTCTTCAAGAACCGTGTTAAGCTTCCTATAACCTGTGTGATCAAACCAGAAAACACTTTGAAACCTCTCCTAATCATTAATACAAACAGGGCATTTCATATTTGACCAATTAGTTACATAATATACCTACCTTTGAGTCTAAGATAAGCGTGCATCATCTAGTGTGCCAATATATATCCAGTAAGCAACCTAGGAAGTCCATATAGGATCAGAATTGCAGTGACATTGCACTCTCGAACGAATCTTTGAGATTCTCTAGCCATGCCTATTGTCTGCTTGGTTGGGCCCCTAGAGATCTGTGTACATAGATGTTGATCAGAGTAATAAGGCAAAAGTCCAGTCTAGTTTTAGTACAGTATAATCCTGATCTTCACTAATGTCTTACCCTTGTAACAATCTTCTCTTCGGACAGGCAAATACCTCTAGTAACCACCCCATACTGCTGATTGTAAAAACTTACCATATGAGTCAAACAAAGAGATAACTAAGATTTACTACTTTCGTTATACTTTTTAGTGTTTACATGTATATTAATAAAACACATTAAATGCTATATTTATATAATTCTCATTTTTCAATAACTTTTAATCAATAGTAATTTAATAAAGTTAACAAATTTTCTTAAAGTTACTACTTTTTTTATAGAAAACACAAAATATATCTTTGTGAAACAATTTTTTTTTCTAAAATACCTATCTTAATGGAAGAGGGGGAATAGTTTAATACACACTCACATTCTCTTTCTTAGCTTTATTCAGTGCTTGTTGATCCACCAAAATAAGAGGAAACTCTTTCTCAACCTTCATGTTTAAGCCTTTGAAAAACTCACGGATTTCAAAGTGCAAAGATTGGCATTCATCGGTATCCATAACCGCGCTTTCCTTGCACTCTACGCACAGCCACCGATTGTCAGAAAGAATTACATACTCTGTTCCACAAGCCTGACAAGAAAACCAAAACAAAAAGGTCAAACTGTTTGGTCTTTTATTATTGAAAAGGTCAAATCGTTGTTACACTGATTTAAAGTACTTGTAATCGTTCACAGCTGAAACACTTGGCAGTTCCATCATCGTCATGAGAAGGACAGTATGTTTCCTCCCAGTACGGGTGCTTATGGTACTTTATACCTTCCTTAGTTGAAGGGATCTGAAAGAATAATAATACAAATTAACTACATTTTACATTCATAAGCTTTTAACTTTATACTTTCATTTCATATAGTCCTAGTTAATAGCTCATCTTACTTTCTTACTGCAGACATAACAGTTTGGACGACGACGCTCCTTGTAGCAATGTCTGTGAAACTTTCTCTTTGAGTTTGAAACCTTAGGAGTTACATAACAGAACAAAATGAAAAAAAGAAGAGTATTTAAATTAAAGTAAAACAATCAATCTCAAAAAGATTTAACCTCGTTCATAGCAATTGGTTTGTGGCAATGAAGGCACAATAAACATTGAGAATGCCAAACCCCACCAAAAGCCTTGACATATAGTCCGTCTTGAATCTCATAGTTGCAGCCATCGCATATGCTACAAAGTAAAACATATCTGACATATAAACACCTAAAGCCAAAAAAGACTATGTAAACACTTGCAGAATCACAGAAGATTTACCTAAGATGAGGATCCACATGTTCATCATCTTCTCTTCTCTGACGTATGATGCGGCCTTCTTCTTCATTCCGTGAAATTTCCATGTATGGCTGAGAGAGGCGGAAGTGGTAACAATGGAATGGGTTAATGATTCCGTGAATATCGGTGGAGGACTCTTTGTTCTTCTTCTTGTTCTTGAGAAAAAAAGGGAGAGAATAATAAAGTTTAAATCAAATCTCTTAATGCATTATGCATGCAATTCTAAGTTCATAGTTAGTGGAAAGAAAGAAATAAAGTTCTTCTCTTTTATAACCAAAAAAAAAGCAAATAAGGCTTAAAGGCAACGACTAACAAACAAAGAATATATCAAAGGAAAACTCTTAAAGTTATCATGAAACAAAAGAACAATGCTGCATCAATGGGGCCCTCTTTATACTTTATAAGGTAGGCAAAGAGTTTTGTACAAAAATCAAGACATATCATGCAAATGGAAATGAGTCTAAAGGTCCTAAGACTCATTTGATATCAAATGACAATATGTTATTGTCGTACTGACGGTTTTTAGATAGGCAAGATTTTTGTGTAAATCCAATGAAGCAAAAATGGGTCAGCGTTAGCCGTCAGCCAAGATACCATTTTATAATCAATGTGGAAAAGTGTAAGGCGAAGAATATACACACCAATAAGCACTAAACCTTCTTGCTCTTTATTTTCATTCCTTTATATAGAAACTTCGCTACCCTTTGCGTGTCAGTTGTCATAAACAATAAGGTGGCTCGGGACTTGAGTGGTGTGGTCTGAAGATAGCGCAGGAGAAATAACGAACCAACATTGCTAAATTGATGGCCTTAGGGCATGTGAGCTTCCTTAAGACATGTTTATTGCATATCGTTTAGCAGATGTTATTAACTATTCTAAAAGACGTTTTTTAATTAAGTTGAAGAAATTCACTCTAAAAAATTGAGGATAAATATGGTCTTAAGCTCAACTTCGCGTGGCAAAGAAAAAAAAAGGCCGTCACCGAACAAGCCACCATGATTTTTTACCGTCCCAATACTCATTTGATATCAAACGACCTATCTATATCAGTGCATACTTTAAAATGTCCCTACTGACAGGTTTTAGAAAGTCAAGCGTTTTGTGTAAGCCAGTAAAGCAAAAATGAGTCAGCGTCAGCCTAGATACCATTTTATAATTAATGGAAAAAAAGTGAAAGGTCAAGAATATACACATGAGTAAGCACCAAACTCTCCTGCTATTTAATTTGCATTCCTTTATTGAACTTCGCTATCGTTTGCCTGAGAGTTTTTTTTGGTATGATGCCTGAGACTGAGAGTTATCTAAAAATGTATTTCTTTTAGCAAAACAAAAAAAATGTATTTTGTTTTTTTTTTGATATTTTATGTATCCACCAACCAAATATAGAACACGTCTTTATGTTTTTTTAAAAAAAGAAGAAGATATTTTTCCAAGAAACTCCTTTCTATTCTTATTGTAGCATATTTCCATCATCGTCAAGAAACTCCTTTTTCTTCTTCACTCAAGCAAGTGTGTACATTTTCTATCTTCTAAAAAGATTATCATGCTATTATATACATTACTGATACAAAAGCCAATATACATGATAACGATATAATCCTGATAAATATTGTTTCTAAAACCGTTACTAGTTAAACGACGGTTTAAGCTGGCAGATATATATTGTGGAAGTGATAACAATGGAAAGGGGGTAATGATTCCGTTAATAACGGTGGAGCCTTCTTGTCAGAAAGGGGAGAGAATAATAAAGCCTAAAACAAATCTCTTAATGCATTATGCATCCACTTTAAGTTCATAGTTAGTACTTAGTGGAAGGAAAAACAATAAAGTTCCTCTCTTTTGTAAACAAAAAGGAAAAAAGCATATAAAGGCGGTACATACTTAAAAACAAAGAATATATAGAAGGAAAATTCTTGATGCGCCCCTTTATATATATATATATATATATATATATATATATTTTTTTTTTTTTTTGTGGTTGATAGGCCAAGAGTTTCGTACAAAAATCAATACATATAAATCGGAATGGGGGGAGCTAAAAACGCACAATTTTGCCTAAAGGTCCGAGAATTTGCTACCATCCCAAGATTCATTTGATATCAAATGACCGTATGTTAGTGTCCCACTACATGTTTTTAGATAGGCAAGCGTTTTGTGTAAGTCCCATAAAAGCAAAAATGGGTCAGCGTTAGCCGTCAACTAAGATACCCTTTTATAATCAATGTGAAAAATGTAAGGCGAAGAATATACACACCAATAAGCACTAAACCCTCCTGCTCTTTAATTTTCATTCCTTTATATAGAGACCTCGGTACCCTTTGCATGACAGTTGTCAGAAATTTCAGTGGTTCGGGATTTGAGCGCTAGTCTTAGGATGGCGCAGGAGAAATAAACAACCAGCATTTGCTAAATTGATGACCGCAGAAAAACTTGGAGACCAGGTGTGCTCTCTTGAAACCTAACTTCGCGTGGCTAAAAACGAGATCGAACATGCCACCATGATGAAGTTCTTTTACCACCCCAAGACTCATTTGATATCAAACCACCTATCTATATTGCCTACTTTAAAGTGACCTTACTGTGAGGTTTTAGATAGTGAAGCGTTTTGTGTAAGCCAGTAAAGCCAATATGAGTCAGCCTCAGCCAATATACCATTTTGTAATCAACGGGAAAAGTGCAAGGCGAAAATTATACACACGAATAAGCACCAAACCCTCCTGCTCTTTTATTTGCATTCCTTATTAAACTTCGCTATCGTTTTCATGAGACTTTTTTTTGGTATCATGCATGAGAGTTGTCAGAAATAATGTATTTATTTTTAGCAAAAAAAAATTATTTATCTTTTTTGTTTCTTTTGATATTTTCTGTATCCACCTCGCCAAATATATAATATATCTTTTAGCAAAAAGAAATTAATATTATATATATAACACGCCTTTATGTTATTTAAAAATGTTTTGGTGTCCATCTTTTCCAAGAAATTAACTCCTTTCTTTTCTTATGGTTTAGCAATTATTTCCATTTTTTCAAGAAACTCCTTTTCTTCTTCTCTCAAGTAAGTGTGAACATTTTATTCTAAAAAGATTATCATGCTATTATTATACATTACTGATCCAAAAACCTACTATATATGATAACAACAGAATCCTCATAAATAGTTATTTTTTGTATAAGTTGATAAATATTTTCTAAAACCGTTTTTTTTCTGGCAACAAACGGCTATTCTATTACTCAAACTTGAGGTGGTTTGGGAAGCCAGACCGGAATAGAACAACCAACAAAGCAAAGGTTTCTATGAAATAAATGTCCAGTTTTGGCCAGAGCGTTTGAGATTCCATTGTGAGCCCTTGGGATATGACATATCTTAAAACTTGGAAAGCATATCATCAATTTCGTTGTAAAATTTAGCCATGGATACGGTTCCCTTACCATAGCAATAACATCCTTGCAATCTGTGCCGAATCGCTGACAAGACGAGTATTGCAACATGCTCTCCATTGTCCATCTAAGATCTTCTAATTCATAATGAAGTGTCGATTCTCGCTTTCTTAGATTTTGCGTCCCCATAAGCTCAGTCTTCCCACTACATTTTTTCCACACCCACCCGCAACCACTATACTCATCATTGGCGGTCCAAGAACTGTCCACCAAACAGATATCCTCCAGACTTAAGATATATTGTCCCTCGACCCTGTGGTCTTATGAGTCCAGATTGGCCGTCTCATTAGCATTAAACCATGCCAGGCATTCACTCTCTGCATATCATACTAATTCCATTGGGTCTCGATCAATCCCCCCTAAATTGTTTGTCATTCCTGGCCTTCCAGATATACCAAATTATCCAAGGATAAGGATCCTTGTGTGACTCAGGTGCAACAATTTCATCATTTCTCCAAAAAGATAGTCCATGTTGGCATAAATATAGGTAGTGGGAATGTGTTTGGACCAGAAAGCGTCGATGATAGAGCCCATACTTGCAGGGCAGGGGGGCACTCAAAAATGGCATGAGTTGTTGTTTCTTTCGGCTCTCCACATCTCGGACAATAATTGTCTCATCTCATATTTCTATAATTCAGATTATTCGTGACCGCCACATGTCATGTTATCAACTGCCACATAAAATGACACATCTTTTGAGGTGATTTGACCTTCCAAGCAAAGGCTTGGAGGTCGGTTATACTAGGTACACATTTCACTCTTTCCTCATCTTTCCTTAGAAATTTCTGAGCCACCCAATAACCTGATTTTACTGTATACTGGTCATTCTTGGTATAGCTCGAACAAAAAGTATCTCTATGATTTGTTGTATTAGTAGCTAAGCTCTGTATGAGAGGAATGTCATTTGTGTCAACATAATTTGTCAGCAAGTCCATATCCCATTCCTTCGACTTTTGATTTATTAAATTACTAACTCTCATATTTGGATGCAGAACTGGAGCAGAGGAATGGGCCGGTCTAGCATGTATTGTCGGGATCCAGGGATCCTCCCATACTTTAACCTTATGTCCCAAATGGATATTTTATCTAATAGCCAGTAGTAATAGATTTTGTGCCGTGGATATACTAGTCCACATATATGAGGGGCTGTTGATTGGAATTGAACGCAAAGGCAAACTTATTTGATAATATCTCCCTCTTAGCATCCTCGCCACCAGGGAATCCGGACGTTGAACTAATCTCCATAATTGTTTTGCCAAAAGAGTCAAATTAAACTCATGGATCAAACGAAATCTCATGCCTCCTTCCTCCCTTGGTTTGCATAGTTTCTCCCATTTCGTCCAGTGTATACCTCTCTTTGGTGGGTTTGAACTCCACCAAAATTGTGCAATGGCACTTGCAAGTTTTTCACAGATCTCTAATAGCAATAGGAAAGTCAACATCACATATGTTGGGAGCGTTAGTAGAATGGATTTAATTAAAACCTCTTTTCCATCTTTCGAGAGCCATCTACCCGCTAACCATTCAATATGTGCATCAATTTGTCTTTAAAAAAAGCAAAGAGTCTGCATTTAGAGCCAATGATTTCTTCTGGTATTCCCAAATATGACCCCATCCCTCCTTCATTTAGGATTCCTAACTTTTCTTTAATCTTCTGTTGAGAATGAACATCTATCTTCTTACCAAAGAGCAAGGAAGATTTCTCAAAGTTAATGCACTGTCATGATAAGTTACCATATTTCCTTATCACTTTCATTATTTCTTCACATTCACGAGACTTCGCCTTACAGAAGAAAAGGCTATCATCAGCAAAGAGAAGGTGAGATATCGAGGGACATGCGTGTGTAACCCGGATCCCTGTTATCTTCCCTTGATTCTCATCATGATTAAGAAGGCTAATGAGCGCTTTCGTGCATAGAATAAATATGAAAGGAGACAAAGGATCTCCTTGGCGTAGACCTCTTTCTGGGACAATGTTCCCTCTTGGCTGACCATTCATGAGAACTTTGTAATTAACCGAAGTTATGCACCGCATGATCCAATCTATCCATATTTCTGAAAACCCCATCTTTTGCATCACTGCTTTAATGAAGGTCCATTCCATTCTATCATACGCTTTACTCATATCCGTCTTGATAGCAATTCTCTTATTTCGTCCATTTGGTTTTCTTCGCAATGCATGAATCATTTCTTGTGCAATCATAACATTATCTTAAATTTGTCTTCCAGCAACGAACGCCGATTGAGTTTCTGATATTAGCCGTGGTAGAACTTTTTTTAATCTCTGGCATAGGACCTTTGAGATTATCTTATAACTAACATTGCACAAACTAATAGGCCGAAATTTGGACATCTCATTTGGTTTATTAACCTTAGGGATGAGGCGTATATTTGTGTCGTTTAGTCCATTAGCCATTGTTCCCTCAAAGAGGAACTGGTAAACCATAAGGGTTAAATCCTCCTTCACAATATCCTAAATATTTTGGTATAATAATGATGTCATTTCGTCTGGCCCTGGGTATTTCTCTGAATGCATTGCGAACATGGCTAATTTAACTTCCCATTCCAAAACCGGCCATGTGAGTTCCTCATTATCTGTTCCGGTAATCTTTGTGGATACCTCTGATAAAGCTTCATCTATGTTTTCCGGGTTGGATGACCCAAATAACTCACGAAAATAACTAGTAGCTATGGTTACTAGCCCATCATCGTCTTCCACTACATTTCTATTAGGATCGAGAAGCTGGATGATTTTATTTCTCGCCCTCTGTTGCTTTGTTAGTGAGTGGAAATTTTTTGTGTTCCGGTCTCCTTTTCTAAGTCAGAAAATTCGACTCTTCTGTTTCCAGAACATCTCGTCCGCCTTAAGACATCAGATAATTCCTTCAAAGCCTCAACTGTTTCCTCTATTGTGGCATCATCGTTCAGATATAGCCCCTCCACTTTTTCTTTGAGATCCTCCACCTGCTTCCCTGAGTTTAAGTCATGTTGTCTCCTCCATTGTCCCAAGGCTTTGCGACAACTTGAGATATGTTCGATAATATTTGCATCTGGGGAGAGTTCGGCAGATTTCCATCCTTCCAGAATGACTTGCCGTAATTCACCATTATCAATCCACCTCTTATCAAATTTGAAGGACATTGATTTTCTCACAGGCTTTGATAAGATATTTGCAAGAACCGAACGATGATCTAATCCCCAGAGCCGCATGTAACTTACCCTAGTATGTAGAAATTTCTCATGCCACTCTTCATTACCAACAACTGTCTAATCGACATCTTACTATGCTCTCCCTACCCTTTTTTCAACTCATGATAACATATTTCAAGAACATGGAAACTCCAGCATTCCACAATCATTTAGCATTTGTTTGAAAGGTAAAAATGAGCTATCTGAGTGAGGTCTCCCTCCAACTTTTTCATTATGACATGTTATTTCATTAAAGTCGCCTATCATAAACCATGGTGAGAGACTAATAAAAAAACTACACTTTCTGGTCATGTATGTATAGTATAACAATATTCGATTTGGGTAATATAGCATATTACTCTACTAGTAGGGGATGGACAAGAATCCAATATCCAGAATTTGGAGGGATTCGTGATTCGATCCATTTCGTCCTAATAATCAATTATCCAATCTGACTCGATCTGTAACGACCAAAATATTCGATCTCTCAGATATCCAATTTTTTAAAAACAAAATTCACCAGATATCCGATTCGAACCATATAAATTAAATAAAAATAAAAAAAATAAATAAAGTTCCAAAAATATGTAATACTAATATTTTATTACAAAAAGAAAAGTTATTTACTTATTTTAAAACTCTAATAACTAATATAATAAATTTAATAAATGAAACTATTCTAAAACTTATATAAAATATAATATGTGTATGAGTTATATATAATTATAATTATATATATATATATATAAAGGATCAGATATAATATGTGTTCCTAAAAATATTTATATTTATGATTTGCATTTGTTACGAATATTGCATATTAGTATTTACTTTATTATGTGTAGCTACAAATATCTGGATTTCTCAGTTCAAATCGAAACTGACAATGAATTGAATCAAAATTTTACTGATATTTTGTCCAGCTCTATCTATTAGGATACTACCAATACCATGTCTCTTTTATGACGCAGGCTCCTTTTCTTGGTTTTCATTATTTGTTGTATGTTTGATATCAAATTTAAGTATACGTGTACGTATAGACACATATTCGCCAATCTACATCTTAACGAATAAAATAAGCTGCCAAAATGATACAAAATTATTCATTTATCAAAAACAGGATAAAAACTTCATAGTAAATATTCCCCAAAAAGCGGTAAAAAGAACGAGTGCATGTGGACATGTCATGTTCTTTGGCTTGTTTGATTGCATGATTTCCGCTTTCCTCTTGCTAATCAGGACCCAAACTACTTCATAAAGATGCAAGAAAGTAAATAAATACCAGATTTGCAATACAGTAAAAGAAAATAAATTAAGGAAATATTACTGAAAGACTGAAACCTATACATTTCATTAGAGACTATATTCATTTTCTAGTTTTACTAAAATGATCTATTTACAGTCGCCTGCAGCTATAAATCGTTACATTTTATAGGCTTTCTAAAATCGGTTTCAAGTGTTAAAAAATTGATAAAATTTGACACAATATGTTCCCTGTAAATAGATATATACTTTCGAATTGGCGAGCGTCTCAGTTTGTATAATTTATAGTGTTTTTTTTTTTAATTTATAGTGTTGCATACAATATTAATAGGTTATTGACATAAGCATTGATAACAATCTATACTACAAGGAACCACCCCAAAAAATCTATCGTTGGATCCTTTCATTAATTAATAATTTTTGTCCTGCAATTAGTTATCTCACCTATATACACAATTATTTAGAGAAAAATTACCAAATATGACTCACAATTTGATTTCAAATGCAAAAGAATTCAAACTTGAATCAAATACAAAAATAACCTAAAAGACTATTAAAATTACAACTATCTCCTTGTGAACAAAACAAAAACTAATTGTTTTTCCTTTTCTAATCCCTGCAAGTCTTCTGTCCAGATGACGTCCATACAGTTTTTCTGAAAAATAATTTAAAATTTTTGTAAAAAATATTTTGATAAGTGAAAAACTGAAATCATATAATTAACATATGTTTTAAGAGATATAATAAAAGTTAATTGTTTTCAACATAGATGAGTGAAAGTAGTGAGTCATGATATTCTTTGGTTTAGGTTTTGTCAACATATGTTGTAGTATTGTATGTGTATTTAGGGTTATATTTTGGAAAACATAAATGTTTTTTTTGAAAAATTTAAAATTGACATAAGTGTGTTTAATTCTGTGTATAGTGAACACTATTTAAATATAATTCGATTTTATAACGTGGTTAGTTAGTTAATTTAGTCAATTTAGTTTAGAGGTTAGATTTAGGGTCTGTGACGACTTACTAGTAAGTCGTCTGGTGAATATATTTACGGTAGATGACTTACTAGTAAGTCGTTTGATGTACAGTATTCAACAGACGACTTACGAATAAGTCGTCCTAACCGGACCAAACTTTTAATTTTACCATTTTACCAATGTACTTTTAAACCTAACCAGATTATTTACCGGACATATATAAGATAGTTTTTTATTCACTTTATTTCGAAATTCAGAAAACCCTAACGCCGTTTCTCTCAAAGGCAATTTCGAAGGCGATTTCCGTCGATTCTCTCTAATCCATCGTTCTCACCGCCGGTTATCTCTCGTTCTCACCGCTGGTTATCTCTCGTTCTCACCGCCAGTTATAACTCTGCCATTCTCACGGTCGTTTTCACCACCGTTCTCACTGCCGCTTCTTCTATTTCAGATATGAGAGGAAACCCTAGTTATGTTTCTTTGTAAACCCTAACGCCGTTTCTCTCAGAGGCGTCTCGTTGAAATCCGCTGCCGGTAAGTTATATCTTTTACTATCAAGTAATTGACTTAGAAAAAGATGAACGTAAAACGTTGTCTCTATCAATTTATATATTCGTTCTCACCGTCACTCTCACCGCGATTCTTTTTTTTTACGTCTATTTTTGCAGATCTATAACTGCTGTGTCGAAGGCGGCTATATTTTCTCCGAATTTTCAGGTCAGCTTTAAAAATGATCTATAACCGCTGTGTCGAAGGCCAAGAATATACACATGAATAAGCACCAAACCTTCCTATTCTTTAGTTTTCATTCCTTTATTAAATTCGCTATCGTTTGTCTGAGAGTTTTTTCGGTACGATGCCTGGGAGATATCTAAAAGATGTAATCCTTTTAGCAAAACAGCAAAAAAATATTTATTGTTTTTTGATATTTTACGTATCCACCAACCAAATATAGAACACGTCTTTATGTTTTTAAAAAAGAAGAAGATATTTTCCAAGAAACTCCTTTCTATTCTTATTGTAGCATATTTCCATCGTTGTCAAGAAACTCCCTTTTCTTCTTCACTCAAGCAAGTATATACATTTTCTATCATCCTATTATATACATTACTGATCCAAAAGCCAATATACATGATAACAATATAATCCTGATATATATTGTTTCTTAAACCGTTACCAGTTAAAAGACGGTTTAACCTCGCAGATATATAATGTGGAAATGATAACAATGGAAAGGGGGTAATGATTCCGTGGTGGAGTATTCCTTTTAGTCAGAAAAGGGGAGAGAATAATAAAGCCTAAAACAAATATTTTAATGCATATGCATCCACTTTAAGTTCATAGTTAGTACTGGAAGAAAAATCAATAAAGTTCCTCTCTTTTGTGACCAAAAAAGAAAAAAGCATATAAAGGCGGTACATACTAAAAACAAAGAATATATAGATGGAAAATTGGGGCCCCTTTATATATTTTTTTTATGGTTGATAGGCCAAGAGTTTTGTACAAAAATCAATACATATAAATCGGAATGTGGGTGGGGGGGGGGGGAAAGCTTAAAAAACGCACAATTTTGCCTAAAGGTCCGAGAATTTGCTACCATCCCAAGATTCATTTGACATCAAATGACCGTATTTTGTGTAAGTCCAATAAAAGCAAAAATGGGTCAGCATTAGCCGTCAGCTAAGATACCATTTTATAATCAATGTGGAAAAGTGTAAGGCGAAGAATATACACACCAATAAGCACTTAACCCTCCTGCTCTTTGATTTTCATTCCTTTATATAGAAATAATAGTGGTTCGGGATTTGAGCGCTAGTCTTAGGATGGCGCAGGAGAAATAACGAACCAGCATATGCTAAAATGATGACCGCAGAGAAACTTGGAGACCAGGTGTGCTCTCTTGAAACCCAACTTCGCGTGGCTAAGAACGAGATCGAACATGGCACCATGATGAAGTTTTTTTACCATCCCAAGACTCATTTGATATCAAACCACCTATCTATATTAGTGCATACTTTAAAATCACCCTACTGTGAGGTTTTAGATAGTGAACCGTTTTGTGTAAGCCAGTAAAGCCAAAATGAGTCAGCCTCAGCCAAGATACCATTTTATGATCAACGGGAAAGTGCAAGGCGAAGATTATATACACGAATAAGCACCAACCCTCCTGCTCTTTAATTTTCATTCCTTATTAAACTTAGCTATCGTTTTTTGTCACTAACATAAATAGACTCCGCTAGAACTCTGCAAACAAAATGGTAACTCCGCGTTTATACAAACGATAGAAGACATTTGTTTATGAGCATTACGTACAAGCCTATCTACCATTCTATTCTTTGTTCGGGAAACATATATGAACTCTGAGTGATTGCTGTTTTCCTTGAATATTTAGATGTCTTATAGATATTTTGCAAGGTCATCTTCTTCTGGTTTTGAAACCATCTTCACCAGCTGAGAAAAATCAGTTACAAACATCACATGGAACTGTCTTAAATTCTTCACACATGATGCAAACTTTGCTATTGTTTACTTGAGACTTTTTCGGTATGATGCATGCGAATTGTCAAAAAATAATATATTTGTTTTTAGCAAAAGAAAAATTTATTTATCTTTTTTTTGTTCTTTTAAATATTTTATGTATCTATCTTGCCAAATATATAATATATCTTTTAGCAAAAAAATATAAAAATATGAATAACATATATATATATATAACACGCCTTTATGTTATTTAAAATTGTTTTGGTTTTCATCTTTTCCAAGAAACTCCTTTATTTTCTTATTGTTTAGCAATACTTTCTATCTTTTTCAAGAAACTCGTTTTCTTCCTCTCTCAAGCAAGTGTGTACATTTTATTCTAAAAAGATTATCATGCTACTATTATACATTACTGATCCAAAAATCTACTATACATGATAACAAGAGAATCCTCATAAATATGTTTTTTTGTATAAGTTGATAAATACTGTTTCTAAAACCGTTACTAATTATACGACAGTTAACTCGCGTAGTGAGAGACATTAATAAAATAACTACATTTTTCGTCATGTACGTAGAGTATAACAAGATTCAATTAGAATAATATAGCCTATTACTCTATTAGTAGGGGTGGGCAAGGATCAAATAACCGGGTTTTTGGAGGCGTTTGTGATTCGATCCGTGTTTTTGGTATAATCAATTATCTGATTCGATTTGATCTGTAACCATCCGGATATCCAAATACAATTAGATTTTTTTACTGGATATCCGATTCGAATCATATAAATTAAATAAAAATTGAAAAGTAAATAAAAATGCCAAATTATATAATACTAATATTTTATTCCAAAAATAAAAGTTATTTACTTCTTTTAAAATTCTGATAATTAATATAATAAATTCAAATATTCTAAAACTTATATAAAATATAATATTTATATAAATTATATATAAAATTCTTTATACATACATATATATATATATATATATAAGATCGGATCAGATATATGTTCTTAAAATTTTTATTATATGTGATTTCTTTCGCACAGTTACAGATAATAATTTTTCGTTTTTATGTATATTAAATGATAATATTTGCTTTCTTTCACATAGTTGCGAATATTCAGATTTTTTAGCTCGAATAAAAATATATAACTAATGGTAATACCAATACAGTATTTTGTCCAGCTCTATCTATTACTAGGATATTACCAATACGGTAATACCACGCCTTTTTTTCTAACGCAGGCTCCTTTTCTTGGTTTTCAATATTTGTTGTATGTTTGATATCAAATTTAAATTTACATGTACGTATAGACACATATTCGCCAATCTGCATCTTAACGAATAAGATAAGCTGCCAAAATGATACAAAATTATTCATTTATCAAAAACAGGATAAAAACAACAAAGTAAATATTCGCCAAAAAGGAGTAAAAAGAACGAGCGCGTGTGAACATGTCATGTTCTTTGACTTGTTTGATTGCATGATTTCTGCTTTCCTTTTGCTAGTCAGGACTCAAACTACTTCATAAAGAAACAAGAAAGCAAATAGATACCAGATTTGCAATACAGCACAAGAATATAAATTAAGGTAATATTACTGAAAGCTGAAACCATTACATTTCGTTAGAGAGAAACTATTTTCATTTTCTGGTTTTACTAAAATGATCAATTTATAATATTTATAATCGCCTGCAGCTATAAACCGATACATTTTATAGTTTTTCTAAAATCGGTTTCAAGAGTTAAAAAAATTCAAGATAAAAATTGTCACAATATGTTCCCTGTACATAGATATATACTTTCGAATTGGCGAGCGTCTCAGTTTGTATAATTTATAGTGTTGCATATAATATTAATCGGTTATTGACGTAAACATTGATAACAATCTATACTATTAAAAAAAGAATCATCCCAAAAAATCTACTTCAACAAAGTTGTTGGATCTTTTCATTAATTAATTATTTTTTGGTCGTACAATTAATTATCTCACCTATATAGACAATTATTTAGATATCTATAAATTGTTAGATATACACCTCATTTCATTGACGTGGTTAGTTAAGCACGTTATCATAGTATATAAAACATTGGATATATTTCATTAAGCTTCGCTTCATTATAGTACATAATAATTATTTCTGTTACTACATCATACTAAACTAATATATATCTCATAGATAATATCAAATAATGACATGGTACATTATACTATTGGACATATTTTTTTATTTGATTATTTATCCGCCTCATCATCACAGTGTACATATGTTTATAGTTTGGAAAATATATTCTTAGCATTTTTAATTTTATAAGTTTGTAAGCTCTATTCATTATTCTGAGATGCATTATTCAATGTGTGCTTTGTTGTATTTTTTATAGAACTGAACATTACAACATTCATTATTTGAATTTTATCTATCTCAAAAGCTTCTATATGTTTAATATAAAATTTCGGTTTTATTCGAATAGTTGTCATATATTTAATACAAACAAAAACCTATACCTTAAACCCTATTTCATCTACCAATAAACCCTATGGGTAGACATTCATGTTCTCTTTCGTGTTTAGCTCGGATTTATTCGGGTTTTTGATTTTTAGGGTTAAATATTTAAGCTCTATTCGGATATTTATGAATTTTAAATTGGTTTGGTTCGGATCTTTGAGGGTTTGGTTTGGGTTTGGATATTCATCAAAATTATGTTAATTTCTTTTAAAAATCCCAATACACCTTAAAATCCTTAAAACTCAAAATAAAAATAATATACAGTATAAAAATTTGAATAATATATGTTAAATATCTAAAATTAACATGAAAGTTAACTTGGTTTATATACTTTTATAGAAAACCAGTAGGTATTTAAGGTTTTTCCAATGTTTTGAGTATTTTTGGATATTTTCGTATGTTTAATTTTACCTATTTTCAAGTATTTTAGATATTTTAATATTAAATATTGAACTAATTAATATATTTAGATATATAATTTTTGATTTGGATATTATCGGATACCCAAATTATTTTGGTTCAGTGCGGGTTCAGTTCTTCACACCAAAACTTTGGATTCATAAGGATGTCTTACAGATTGGGGTACAGGTTATTGATTTAAATTTCAAAATGATTTATAATATTTTATGTAACATTTTAATAGTATTATTTTTCTTAATCCTAACAACTTTAAGAATATTAACAATAATGTTTAGTAATTTGATTTGTAACTGTTTATTTAAAATTTGATATTTTATTTAAATTTGAAACCGATTTATAGTTTTTAATGTTTTAATAGTATTGATATTTTTTTCTTTAATCCTAAGCACGCAAGAATATTTAGTAATTTACGCAATTGTATATTGCCTAAATCGTGATATGGTTTACAAAATATCTTGTGAGATTGTGTTCACTTAGGTGGAATAACACACCAATTATATAGACATCTTCCAAATATATATCTAAAATTATATGCAACTCTAACATTATATGCAAAATATCTATCCGTAATAAAAATTTAATATTAATTGCTTACCAAAAATTTACCCTACAGTTAACAAGTCTTACGCGTAAATATTACGTCTAATATATGTTAACTACAACAATGGCAACAACCAAATTATCTAAATATCCAACCTAATTTCTTTTCACGCCATCGCTTCTGACAACTTATTATTATAAATACTAGATCTTTTTTCCGCGCTACGCGC
>CAJHQP010007016.1:0-34671 GCA_905132765.1 Moricandia arvensis | reverse complement strand
TTCTCTGATTGCATCTAGCGTCCCAGGATTGATATTATTGCCACGCATGTCGTCGGTGTATGAATCAGATTTAGGGTTCATCAGAGGCTTCACTTCTAAGGAAGGGATGTCGGGAGATGGAAGAGCTAAGGAAGAAGGGGGAGGAGTCGACAATGGTAGGCTTGAAGGCGTTCTTCCAGCAGCTGCATTCTTCTCCACCTTCAAAACCGAATTCAAATCTTCAACACACAACAAACACTCGAGCTCATGCTTATTAGGAGATATGTTACAGACCTGAGCCAAACCGTCTCTGATGTAAGTACGAAATGCTTCACTAGCATTTTGAAGTTGGGAAAAGATATCAACCTACAAGGCATTGACATGAATTTGCATTTATGTAATTTTGGCTTGGATAGACATGTGAGAAACTGAGACTTGAAAACCAAGGCTATATCAATTACCTTTGGATATGACTTAGTGATGTGGTAGAGATCGTAAAGACCAATGGTGGAAGTTTGTTTATCACCGATTTTCTTGAAAATCGCCCCAAGCTCTTGCTTCAGCTGAACATCAGCAGAGTTAGCAGGAGGTGAGGGATTGTTAGCTGTTGAATCTGTCCAATGGGTTTGGCCCACAGGTCCTGTTGAAGTTAACATTCTTGCTGCAGCTAAAGTCTGCACGCAAAAAAAAAAAAGAGAGAGAAGCATTTACAATTGTTACTATCGATGCCATCAGATATTTTTCTGAAACCAGTAAGATCCACATGCAAAATGAAAGTGCATCTTTGCGATGTGTTATTGCATTAAGCAATTTAGAATATATGATATTTTCAAATTCACCATAACAAGCACATTTACCAAGAACTCTGAACAGGATGCTAAAGGCTGAGATTTTACCTCAAGGTTCAGATCGATATAAGCGAGAATGATGGGTTGTGGCCTCATGTCAATAGGGACAAGAGACAAATGACCCTTTATTGCAGCTCCCCGGAGCTTAACAAGTTCATGCAGAACAGTTTTCACCATCCTAAGAGGTTTATCATCTGCCCCAGCTCTTCTCATTGGGATCAACAGACAACAAAATAAAAAATGAGTTGAGAAGGTAGAGTACAAAAACCTCCACATAATAACCAGACTAAGAATTGCAAAATTTATAAGAGCTTATTCAAGGAGATGTACCTCCTACGTATCTCTTCCATTCCCAGCTCTTGCAGATATACATGGATGCTCTGAAGAAGTCGATCAAGATCAACTTCATATATGGTGCTTTGGAGAAGCTGAACATGGACAAGCAATTATCAGATATACAGTACCAAACTATATGATGCATATCTTTAGATAGATTGCTTCGGAACCGCATATTTGGCTTCCACCTAAAGATCCGCATTCAAACCCTTCTCTCCTTGGATTTTTACTCTATTTTTTCTTAGCAATAAGTGTAACTGTCTCACAAAAGTTCCACTTGATTTCTATCTTATTAGAGCCAGAACGAGTAATTTATAGTGTAAACACTTATTGTTTATATAGAGCTTAGCATTAAGACTAAAAAAAAGTTTACGATACTGTGATCGTAGCAACTAGGGAAGGACAATGTTGCAACAAACGATAGTCCTAAAATACCTTTTTACGGAAATTTTACCTTTGTAAGTTTAATTAGGCATTTAACTACCAAATCAGAGAATTTCTGATTCCGGACAGCATAAACTTCAGGCGTCCCAGGTGAAGGCCATCTAGATGGATCTAGAGGACGTAGCAAGCTAATAAGGACCACAAACGATGACGTCCGATCTGCATTATCCTGAATTAATAGCAAAGAGAACCTCAGAGAAATTCATAGTCACATATGAAGAAAATCCTTAGCATTGGGAGAAATATCCAACCAGGATCTTAAGCATTAAAACATTCAGAGCTTTCAGAAGTTGGCTGCCATCTTCCATGCGAGGAACTCTTTCATCAAGAAGCCAAAGCAAGAGCTCTGTTATAAGGCTTTCTAGAGTCCCTTCTTTGACTGCATGGGCAAGTTTTTTATTTTGGAATGACTGCAGCAATACATACTTGTGAGTAGTGAGCTTCATAAGTAAACCTCAGTGGCTAGACAGCTAATGAAGAAGAGCAGCATCACTAAGAAAATCAATTCACTCGCTGTTACCTGCATAAGGGTGTTCAAAACATATTTGCAAGACCTCGATGAAGCTCCCATTAAGCTGACATCAAATGTCTTGGCAACCTAGCGTAAAAACGAATATGTATGAATAGTGGTCAATCTGCATGACAAAATGGAAGTGTAAAAGAAAGTTTATTAGGCAAACCTTATTTGCTAAGCATGAAACAAGCCCATCTGCATCCTTCACAAGTTCATCAATTGCACTCTCTTCTGGATCATTAGAAGCCTGTGCCAACTCATGACACACAACTTTCATCCCTTCAACCGACTTCAACATACAGAAAAAAGAAAATAGAAGATTAAATCAACACTTGCAGGATGTCTCTGTTACTCTGACTAAAAAACTGCTATGGTAGTCTAAAGCAATGTTCCCTGAAACTGAATAAGATATTCCATAACAAACCACTAAATGATACCAAAATCAGGCCGGACACGCTATATACCTGCTCCGGAGAACCAAACATAATGATGTCCAAAGCCTCATTCCAGTCTGCCGGTCCATTAACTCCAGCGATTGTCCGAGGTACTGGGGTCCTCTCCGGAATTTGTTCAGAAATGCCATAGTTTTGCCTGCGCAGGCAAAAGATGGAGTTACGTTTACGAACAACAAATATCCATTGAATGAACATTCAGATACCAGTTGAACGAATTACCTCGGAAATAAAGGACCAGGGACTACTTGAGAAAGGTCACCACTTCGTTCGGCGACTTCAGGTCTGGAAACAAACATAAAGTCATAAATAATAGAGAAACTAAAAACTTCGTAAAATCCGTTCTGTTTCTGACTACTAAAAGCAAAACATTGAAGTACTTTTGTGACTCTAAATGCAACGTTAGGATTTGCATTTATAGCCTCCACTTTCAGCTTTTTGGTAATGTTGAGTACGAATAAGCCGACAAGACCGCCTTAATGCTGGAAAGGCAATGCAATGCAAGGCTAATTAAAATTTCAACAAATTTACGCACCCATTATCTCTAACAGAACGTCTTAATGCTGCTCGTCCATCCCCAGGTCTCCCTTCTCTTCTTTTCTCCATTTCTTTGACCTGATGCAGGCAAAAAGATGAAAACAAAACTCACAAACAAAACACTGGAGGAGACAAAATAGTTCTCGTCTGGGGCTTACTTTCCACTTAAACCTATCATCAAGCATACTCTTTTGGGCATCTGTAAGCTTCCCAACATATCTCCAGATATCATCACCTACAACAACAAGCCAAACAATGAGAAAACAGTGCAAAAGAAAAAAAATCTCTCAAGGGCATGTGCAATCAAGAGCAAACTTCATAACGAACCATGATTTTCACGAACAAAAAGAACAGAGTGGGAATATGCAAAATTGTGCACTAATCATGTAAGACATGACATATTTGAAAAAGAAACAACATAGTTCATGAATTTCATGCCCTACCGAGAATCTTATAACCCGTAGCCATGGTGTTCAAAGCAGCTTTTCTGAGTTCACCATCTCTTTCTGCTGTCAAGCTTGCAACCATATTCAAGTACTTCAGTAGTCCACTTATCTGCTTACGAAGACAAATTAGAATCCAAACAGAAGAGAGATGTCAAGTAATTTGTCAAGTTTCGCTACTACCTCAGTTCCGCAAGTCTCGAGTAGATATCCGATGAGATCAGTACACTCTATCCTTGTACGGTTGTTTTTGGAACGTAAACCTTCCAAAATATAGGGATATGTCTTTGCTACAGAATATGCCTGGATAATCTGCTTCATGAGCTCACGCATTTTTTCTCTTACTTTTTCAATGTTATGCCCCAACTGCACCAAGCGACCAAGGACAGAGAATTAAATATAAAGACATTGAAGCATAAAAGACAAGAAAAAGGAAATGGATTATACAAAACTGGCCAACACCAATAGAAACTAGCTTAATATCAGATGCCTAACCTTCTCCGCCAAACACGGCAGAAATATAGCAGCTTCTGCTTCTGTCAAACAGTATTCCTCATCTTTCAATGTGTTGAAAAGTTCTGGAAGAAACTCAAGAACCTATTCATACCCAAAGTAAATGAAATTCCGTTAGTAATGAATTGAAAACAGTGACAAAAAAGTAAACTAGAATAACAAAAGAAAATATTACAAATTACCTTTAGCAGACAAGTTGTGTTGGATTTACATAATTGCAACACAAACCACCGAAGAAGTATATCAAGTACTTCTATAATATCCTTCGAAAGAGATGGAAGCGCCTGCAGTGAGATGGGGAAAAAAAACAAACATTAATGAAAAATAATTAAGAAAATTTAGCAGATGAATAAGACCCAAGATTTCTGCATTGAGCTACCTTCTGTAGAATGTCCAGCCCATCTACTTGTTTCTTAAAGTCTGGACTCATCAATCGTTTTTGCAAGTCTTCCCTAAAATATTTCATCATATCATTCTGTACCAACCACCCAACGTTAGTTATAACATGATCGTAAGGCGGAAGTCAATTAATTCCTCCGGAAAACAGACCTCAAGGTCCTGAATCTGTTCTGGCCGCAGCTCCTCAAATTTAATTCTACGAACCACCACTCTCTCCCTGTCCTCCTGCAGAATAAACACACGAAAATCAATCTTTTATCATCCTAAATAATACCTGTGGAAATATCTTAGACCGTTGGAAAACTCATTCCACCTTATTAGAATCCTTAGTATTTAGCAAAGACTGTGACTGGATAGCTATATCGTGGACAGACGTAATCTGATCTGGCCTTGAGCCTTTTCCTGGTAAGGCTCTCTTCAGAAACACAAAACTAGTCAGTCGCGACTTTAATACAGAAAAATATGTTAGGAGACATAAACTTACAGATCTGCTTCCTTGCTTCAAGGTACCGTTAGAAGTCGATTTTGTAACCTTGGAAACACCTTTCGACACTGGCCCCGCCATTGCTTTTGATGATTCAAATGGTTCTGAAAACAACATCGTTAGCATGAACAGAAACCAGAGCAACGACGAGAAAACATGTTGTGACAACAGGTCATGGACAAGTACCTTGAACAAATCCTGGTCTTACTTTTTCAAGCACAAGCGCTAATGCTGGGCCTTGGATATTTTTGATATTCTTTTCAATCTGAGAAAGATGCACAGAACTAATCAGAGATTTGGGCTATAAATAGAACAAGCTAATCCAAGTATACCTACCGATTCTTGTCCACTGACTCTTACGATCTCAGAAATGCATCCTTCGGCTGCTTTTCGCACATCTGCGGATTTGTCCTGGAACGATTCACACAAGCATAACAGATTAAAATTATTACAAAAGATGTAACACTGGTTAAAGCTGATAAGGTGTTATGACAGTGATGAGTCACCATCATTGCGGTGCTTGCAGGTTTAAGTAAATGTATAGCATCCACAAAGTCACTTAGTCCAGCAAGTTGTTTTGTCAACCAATCAAAAAGATCTTTACGTCCTTCTGCTCCCATTTTCCCATCTGTTAGTGCTATTATAATGTAAGGAATCTGCATTAATAGAAAAAATATTTGTAAGTTGAAAAAATTATAATTACAAGCAGAAAACATGCCTAAGAAAAGATTCTCGCAAACCATTTTGTCGAGATGCACAGCACCAAGCCAGAAATCAAGAGCAGCCAAGGTGCATTCCCTCATATGCTTCTTGTTGTCACCGAGACATTTCAAGACATCTGATAGAATTCCCTGAAACAGATCATTCAATTGGTAAACTAGTAGGCAAGTGATATATTACAGGGTATAAATTATTTTCAATGCTTGACATATCACCAACCTTGCTCGCCTTCTCGACAGTTGGTCCCATAGCTGATGCAACACCTCCAATGGTAGTCAATGTTTGCATAACAAGATTTTTGTTACTATCCAACAATCGTCCTCGTAGACCACCAAATAATTCTCCTATGAACGTGAAATGAAAAGTGGTATAGACAACCGCAAGAATTCATGACTAATTTTGGAGTGACAAAAAACAATGGAGATAATGGGGGAAAAATCTTGACTTCATACCAGTTCCAGTTGGCTGGATCCGTTTATTAGCCTCTTCCAGAATTTTATTAACAGCTTCGATCGACTCCAAACGCATCTACAGAAGTTTAAAATACTCATTTTCATCTAACGTTTAAATTTCTACAAAAGAACTGTTAGGTAGGCACAAAAAGAAAACTCCAAGTCGTAGCTCACCTTCCAATCAGGACTCTCAAAGCCCTTAAGAAGTTCAGGGGTAATCTTGCTACTGATATCTTCTCTAGGTAAACTATCCAGCCCACCACCAGAGGTTGATGTTGAAACTGACGTCTTAACAACTCTTTTTGGAGCCACAGTTCCCTGATGAACAGAATATAAGAACAGCACGAAAAACAAGAATTCGAAAAATCTACACAAATGTACCTCAAAAGGATTTTTCTCATACTCAGTGTCAAGTGCACTGATTAATGCAGGTTTGACATCATTAAGAAACCCTTTAATGTCTGCAGACAGGAAAAACACAGTTTATTTTGGTTATTAGATGTTCTTCTATCAAACACAATACAAAACAAAAAGCAACTTAAAGGAATTTGTAGCTACCTGGACCAACAAACTTGTGTAAAGCACCCAAAAGTTTGATTGTAGCATTTCTGGTGGCAGCTGCACTAGATTGCAACCCAACATCCTTACAAAAATCTATTAAGTCCTGTCAAATAGATTAAAAAAAAACTCCTATGTCAAGAATGAAAATAACCTAGATTCTGCAGTTTAACTAACCCAGAAATTGGGAGCTAGAAACTTTAAGTTAGAAAAAAATACAAAACCTTAAGTTTCAAAAGTGAGACGCCAAAGTCATCAACTGCCGAAACCATCCATAACAAGCCTTCACTAAGAACCTTGGGGTTCTTGTGCCCGTTCATGATTTTGTAAAGCTACAAGCAAAAACCCATAATTATCATTCTGATCTAATTAATCTGCTAGCTAAAGAACATTGACCAAAGCAACACCTACCCTCTCAAAAACAAATCCAGGACCAACTGCTTCGCAAAAAGCAGTAAGACACTTCATAGCAGAGGCTCGTGTCTTTATATCTGCAACTCGTTCACTAGCGCCTGTGTATTAGTAGAGAAAACTCAGGCAAATGAGCTACGAACTAATACTTTCTTAAATAATACTCGTTCACTAGCGCCTGTGTATTAGTAGAGAAAACTCAGGCAAATAAGCTACGAACTAATACTTTCTTAAATAACAGAACTGCTGTCAGAGTATAGCAATCATCAAATGAAAGTAGCTTTTTCGTTATATCACACTTACCCGTAATGCAAAGCACGACACATTTCTTAGGAAACTTTGCCGCAGTCGAAGATATGTAAGTAATAATTTCAATGACCTGTTGTTGAACCTGCATTTCCAAGTATTGCTCATGCGTACTTCTCAGAATTATTTTAGGGGAACAATTCTAAGACGTACAAAAAAAAGATTTTAGATGGAGTTGAAAGTACACCTGCACATTTTTATCATGCCAACCAGGAACTGCACATAACAACCGAACCAAGATTTCCACCGACTTGTCTAGTTCTTGAAGTCCTTCGATCTCTTCTTTCAAAGACAACGTTGCTGCGCGGCAAAGTTATGAAAAAAAATCACCAAACTGGCAAATACTTAAAACCAAATAAACGATTTATCTTATGTATAGTAAAAACGAGATTACGCACTCGAGCAAAACTCAAAAATAAAAGTAAAAAAAATAGAAATCAATAAAAGAGTCCTCTAGACATTCAACAAACCTTCAAGTCTTTCTTTCCATACAGAGCTCTTTAACTGGGAAATAGTTTCGATTTTTACAAGAGAACCTAATCTGTTTTCAATTTCTTCAAGACCCATCTCAGCAGGCTAAAATTGAAAAAGAAGAATTAAATGTTAGCACTATAAAAGTATGATCAAAGGACAGAGTCACTGTCATAACAGGTTTTGCAAAGCAGAATCTAATTTGATAAGTATACTAATATATACCTCAACATCTTCAGGTGGTTCAGCAGATTTTGAATTTTCACTCCGTACAGCAGCATCTTTTTTGCTTCCAACTGTTTTGGCAGTCCCAGCCTTCTTGCTCGCAGGCTATAAAAATCAGCATTTAATGGGAGCACATGTAACTAGACAACTAAATAAAACAAAATCTCTCATCAATTCCCTTTTCATGATGTTGTTGATAAAGGGGTTAACTTTCAAGTCATGGTGGAATTGAGAAAAAGAAAAGTATTATAAGTAACTGAAAACCCCATAAAATTCCAAGGTGGAACAGTAACAGCAAATAAAATGTAAGAAGAAACTCACAGCAGAAAGAGCAGGTCTTCTCCCGCTCAACATGCTTGCTGCTGATTTCCTTACAACGGGTGCTTCTGAGTTCTGCATAAGTTTTTGAAGTGGCATAACTATTATGTGGAGAGTCAATATAACTGGCTAAAAATGTAACAACTACGTGAACGAAAATAAGACATAAACCCATCTCCGGAAAACAGGATGGCATTTAATACTAACTGTGTCAAACATCCCATCTCTCAACATCAGAAATGGCTTACCCTTCTCCCATCAAAAGGAAAAAGTAGAACGTATTTACAGAACTAACTGCGAAGTGACACTGGAGATCTGAATAGGAACTTACCACTGTGGCCGTGCCCCCAACTGAAGACTGAACTGGCACTTTTATAAGAAAACAACATCCAATTAGAAAGGGCACATACAAAACTTATTGTTCAGCTTAACAGCTGTGTGGAATATAATTCTACATACCTGAGTTTGTACCAGCTGATTCACCACCAGAGCTTGCAATCATTTCTGAAAGTTTCTTTCTTCTAACATCATCAAGTTTTTCCAACGACCTTTCCAAAGGTCTCATACCTACAGACTGATATAACCAAAAGATATTAAACATACAAGGAACAGGAATACGAGAAGTACAAGAGTCATTTATGTCATTTATCCACCTATTCTAACATGTGTACAGCTGACGATAAAGAAAATAGGTTGCTGTTCAGCACAATATAATATTTATACCTTCGCTATTGCAGCCAAAGCCGAAAATGATGCATCCCTCACATCAGGAGTTCCATCATTGAGACACTACATCATTACAAATTCCAGGCATTCAATAAAATTATAAATTCAAATAATTTATTATTTTTCGACGTAGAACTGGTAACAGGAATCAAAATCCATCCCCGCAAACACCAACTAATCAGAATACTGCAACCTTTCTCACGTTTTTGTTTCCTATCACTAGGCTGTTGCAAAATGCATATAACTATGCTTGCATGATTGAGCAACTTTTTGCTATTATCTAACATTACCATGCTTCTGTTCACTGAAAGTGAATTTAGGATCCCTTAGGCACAAAAATACTAACCTCCATACATAATGGGACATATTCTTTGTGCGCCTTTAGAATAAGAGCCTTGTTACTTGTTTCAAGGCAGAATGTCAACCAGTTTAAAGTTAAAGAACGCACAAGCGGTACTTTATTTTTCACTGCCGTCTTAACATCTACAAAAGAGAGCAAAGTTAATTGAAAAACAGATGAAAATAAAAATGTTTAAACAAACGGTCGAACCGTCTGAATTACGATAAAAGTATCTGAACTCAATATTAATCATAAGCAAATCAGTAGAGCTTCATAAAGTAATCCAAAATAAAAATGGTCCTTGCCTTCTATAATGTCAACAAGATTTAAACACCCAGCTTTGTACATTGCTTGTAAAGTTTGTGTAAGTGCCTCTGCGACAGTTGGCTTTTTCTCTTTTAACTTTTCCTGTTTAATGAACAAAAAGCCACCAAGTTTAAAATCAAATGCTGGACTAAAACCCAGTCAGATTCCTAAGCCCATTATTTTTTGAAAAGAATATTTATACTCCAAAGACTGAATCAATCTTCCTGTGATAAAAAATTTGGATAAACGATTCTACAAGACTCACAAGTAAAACAGGTAGCATGAACCGTGAACTAGCAGAGAAATGTGTTCTTAATCCACGCGCAAGATTTCCAATGGCCTGAATAGCTTCCACTGCAACGGCTAAGTTCACATCGGTAATAAGCTGCGATAATTAATTACAAATACTATCAAATCACATGATAAAACGGTAAGGAGTAATAAATCTTGAAATACAGCAGCATCTAAAACTGTGAACCGAAACATTTTGCCAATTTTCAGGCTTAAATAAAACGCACTAACTTCAAACTACAGATTAATCAATAAGCACATATGTTTGCAGAATGCATCATCACCGACCAGACAATACTGAAAGGGAGATAAAACATACAAAGAATTATACTATAAAAATAACAAATAATGGTGCAAAGTTCTTATTGTGGAAAGTTAACTACCTTCTTTAAGGTCCGACAAATTTCTGAAAAATCACCAGGAGCTATCTTTTTCGTAGAAGCAAGCTTTGTAAGCTCTGCAACAGCCTCCTTGCGTTCCAACCACTTTTTCTCTTTCTAAAAGAGAGGCAAACTTAGTTATAACGTGTGACATGCAATCAAAATGGGAAATAAGTAGCATCTCATAGAAACTTCTTTCAATAGAGGACCACCGCAAAAAAATGAAGCATAAAATATGACAATGTGGCATTAAGAATCCACAACTCACCACTCCATCCCAGAACCCAGACTTTTCCAAAGGAGTCAAAATATCCACAGGATCCATGAGATCATACTCATCTATTTCCTGAGGCGCTGATAGTAATGGGTCGATAAACATGAATAAATGTAAGCAGCTTTCTCAAAATTACTTAATGAAGAAACAATTCAATGAAGTGCAAGCTGCTTACCATCAGCAACAGGATCGTCAGTGGGTCCATTACCAACCACATCAGAACTAGCTTCTGCCTCTGGCTCTTTGTCTTGCTCCGATCTTAAAAGCCAAATACATAATTATTTTAATAGCAGCTCTTCAAAAATCATGCTAGTAGTTTTTTGAACTTACAAAATTCAAGAGGCGAACAAAGCGATCATGAATCGAATAAGACTCCTCATGTATAAAAATTTTAATTATCCAGAAACTATACAAAGCAAATTGAACACATTCACAACTCATAAGCTGCATAAAGATGAAACTGGATCTGGTATGTCGTATTTAGGACAAAAAATGGATTAAAAAATTCTGTAGTATGTGGTAGTTACCTTATTTTTCGAGAAGGCTTAGCACCCCCTGAAACATTGGCAAGCTCAGCCTCCAGCTCTTTTTTCTTGCATAATAACAATAAAATCGAATAGTAGCGTTAGAGCAGAACAGAATAAAGGAACTTCTTCCAAAGATTTTTGTGCATAACTCTAAGAAGACAATCCCAAGTAAAATTTTCAATTACGAGCAGATTTTCAGCCAAGGGTGTTATTCTGATTTGTACTCTATCTTCTATCTGTTATGACTAGAAACCCCTATTTCAGTTTTGAAATCCAAAGACAAAAGCAATTTTAGTCGAGTTCATATCATCTCGGCGAAAATGGCTAAGCTGCAAACGTACTAATCAACATAAATATTACCATTGTGTCCCTCATTTTCTCAAACAAAATAGACTTTACAGGGTCTTTTCCAATCCAGCGGCATAGCTCAATAGTCACCCCTTTGGCAGATGCACGGACATTCTGATCTTGATGATCGAAAAGTTCAGGAAGCATCTTTAAAATCCTTTTGGGTGGAATAACCTTCGATCCAAAATCACTAAGATAGAAAAATAACTAGTGTCTTAATTCAGATAAAATATTTAAAGAGCCAGTGCAGAAAACTAACTAGGACTTCAAAACAGACCTGAGTGCTAGAAACATAACGTCCACTGCAGGTACCACAGCCTTTGCAACTTTATTCTTTATAGCTTTCTCCAATGTATCCTAAAATCATGCCAAATATGTTAACTTGTATACGAACGATGTTCTCCTTATACGACACAGCTCCCAGAGAATATCTTCTTGGCATTTGAAAAATCAAAATGACTGAAACGACGCATATTAAGTGGAGTTATCTCCTTAAACCGGGGTCTTAATACTCAGGCGTAAATTTAAATTGCTGAACGAAATATTATTTAGACCAAAACGCTTTAGTAGGTATCTTCAAAACAACAGTGAAGAAGCTATCCAGATCCATTCTTCATTCAGAAAAAAACTATGATTATGGGAGAGAAATTACCCTAAACAGATCGAGACACAGTAACACCAACTCAAACTGGAAAGGTTGATTCGTGGTATAGACCACATAAGATTCCGTTTCTTAACCTTAAATACAGAAAGCTGAAGACAATACGTCTGCCATAATTACTGAAAATGCTCATTTCTTATTCCGTCACACTAGAGACTTCGCACCACACTTCTACATCACTCCGTACATGATTGCATTCTGGACCATAAAGCACTTTCATTTCTATGTCAGTTCACCTATCTAGTTTTCAATACACCAGTATAATCATCAATCTATGGCAAGCAATGCTGTAATTAGATGGTGAACCCCTCCCTATCTATCTAGATAGACCTTACGAGGAATTAGTGGCATACCAGAAAAACATCAACGGCTTCTAATTCCACCCAAAGCAAGAGAGCGTCCTGCGCCCTCTGCACAGTCTTGGGCCGACCCGTGAGACATTTAGCCGCAATGGCATCACAAACTTCCTTCGCGTACCTTCAAAACCAGAAAACAAGCTAAGTACTCCGCCCCTTTTCTACAGCACTAAGAAAAAACAAACAGAAACCATACCTGCCAGCGTCAGCATCAGCTGCCTTCAAAAACGCAACCAATGCATCAAGCGCCTTCTCTTGCACCGGCGCATTGGAATCCGCCACCGTCTTCCTAAACAAGTGACCTGCAAAACAACAAACAAATCAAAAATCGAACTCCAGAGAGGTCACATTCGCAGATCCGCAGCGAGATAGAACACCCGAGTCAGATCTAAGCTTAAAAGCCCTAGCAACGAAAAACTCACCGAAATCGCGGAGGCGAGGGTCCTTAGGATCGGTGATAGAGTCACAAACGGAAGCTAGGTCAATGTTAGCCTCATTCCTAACTTTCCAGTTCTTGTGAGCGAGGCGATCCTCCCATGGAAGCTTCTTCGCATCCCTCAATAAATCTTCCTCTGACATTACTCACTAACAATCAATCAAACTCCGCGCGATGCTATCGATCTATTGTACCAGCCTTCTTCGTATCGTCTCCCTCAGCTTTTTCTCTCTCTCTTTTCAAATTTTTTTGTTGCTCGTCTTGTTAGTGCCGTCGAGAGAGAGAGAGAGGAGTTTTGGTTACTACGTTTAAATCGGGTGGTCTAATTTTTTCCTTAAAACATTTCACGCGACTTGATACTGGAAGTGATGTCACGTGCGATTATTTCGAATCTTCTTGACGAGTGTTTTCTTTCCACGTGAAAATATGGGCTTTTTATAACTATTTTAGGCAACCAAAACAAATTCCTATTTTTGCCGCACTAATTTGAAATTTTATATACACTGTCTCATTTTAGTTTTTAGCCATAAACACACAAGATCAGAAGATCAGTTTGTATTTAACATAAGTTGAAAAGGGTTTACTTGTTTATAAATATTGATTAGTTAGTTTATAAATCTAAACTGTGTAATGGTTCATTGATTTTAAATTATTTAAACAAAATCAATAAATTGGTTTAGACATTTTAGAATTTCAAAAATAATTATGTGTCAAAAATCAATCGGTCAATAATGTATAAGTACTAACAATTAATACAGTATTTATTAAGAATTAAATAGATTTGGGTTTCAAATTCAAAACATAAATATTCAAAATTCAAGTTAAAAAACATATGGGAGAAAAAGCTGGTAGTTGCTAGCGGAACCATTATCAGGCCCATATCAATACTTCGCGGACTCAACAAGCTCTAGCCCAGTCAGTCTCACAAAATATCTTATTGTTGTCTATTTAAAAGCGACGTCGTTTCCTCACTTATGCACAGTCTTGTACGGCACTGAAAATTCTGTACACGCTGGAAGGTTGACTTGTATCTAACAGGCTTGACCTGCATTTTTTGATAAGTTAAGGGTAAACTTTGCAAACCAAAAAAAAAAAAAAAAAAACTTGCTTTTTTAGTGAAGTACAGCTCAAGTACGTCTTCTTCCTCTGTCACATTCCTCTTCATCGCCCTCCTCGCGGATCCATTTTGAGGTTCGTGTGATTTTCACTCCCCCTCTCATTTTCATTCCTTCGTGCTTTTTTGGTTCTGATTTAACAACGAATCGTTTTGGATTTCGTTTTAAGATTACTCATAAAGCGGCTTGACTCTTCAGTTCTTGTACTGTGACTACTGCAATGATGGAAGGGGATTTTACTGGAAGGGAATTTCAATTTCGTTTTTTGGATTTTGGAAATTGGAAATTGGGGGATTGGATTTGATCCGACCTCACTGTTCTAGGTGCTGTAAATGTAGATGAGATCCATGCAAAAGGTTGTGGAAAGCTTGATATGTGGTTGAGGGTTTAGTAGTATAGTTTTAGCTAAATGTGCGAGATTGAGACCTGAATCCGTCTCTTTGTTGCTTGTTTCCTATTGTGGAAAATGTTTCTCGAAATCATATAGTTCTGGGATCGAGTTTGTTCCGGCAACGGTAGTGTATTTTTCCACATCTTTAGATTTTTAGAGTTAGTGGGTGATGATTTGGAATGGAGTGAGCACTTGGTAGATGGTTGTTGTCATGTCAATAGAAAGCTTATATACTTCAGTGTAGTTTGGTATCTTGATTGCGTTTCATTGACCTCTTTATGCTAAACAATCTAGTGATATATATCATCTTTACGAGTCTCTTTTTGTTTTTTGAACGATAGATAGTGCACGACCGAGAAGCTGAGTATATGCTACGAGGGAGATATTCCGGAGGCTGTTCTTTCAGATGATTGGTAGTAACTATATTACGCTTGAACGGTGCCATGATGGGCATCTGTCTGATGAAGCGTTGCTGCTCAAGGCTTCTTTTGATCTCATTGCTTTGTGCACTAACGAATGAAAACAAAGCGATGAGTCCTGATGGTACAGCCATATGAATCCTTAAATCGCTTCCGTATTTTGTGTTTGGAAAAGTTATGATTTCCACCCAGTCCGCTTTGGGGTATACATTCTTTTTGTTCCTTTTGTTCTCTAGGTGAGGCGCTTCTGAGCTTTAGAAGTGTGGTTTCTAGTTCTGATAGTGTCGTCCAGCAGTGGAGACCAGAGGATCCTGATCCGTGTATTTGGAAGGGGGTGACCTGTGATGAGAAAACGAAAAGAGTTGTAGCCTTGTAAGCTTAGAACTTGTTTGTGTTAAGCTCATTTTTTTCCTCAATATTCATCTTTGTTGGTTCCTAAAGTTTCTTGTGCGCAGGAGTCTTACTCATCACAAATTAATCGGTCCTTTACCCCCTGAGCTTGGAAAGCTGGATCAGTTGAGGCTTTTGTATGTGCTAACCTTAAAACTTCATTGCTTATTGGAGTATCCTCTCCTGGATAACGTTTTTTCTTTGGTATCACAGAATGCTTCACAACAATAATTTATATGGCTCAATACCTACAGCATTGGGAAATTGCACAGCGTTGGAGGGAATGTAAGTGCTTTCCCAAAGTAAACGGGTTTATGTTTTTCGACATTGTCTTGTGAGCGATGAAAACCAATTTGTTTGGTCTGTTAAAAGTTTAGCTGTCGTACAAGAACCTGTCTGAATTTTTTTTCTTGCAGATACTTGCAGAACAATTTCTTCACTGGCCCAATCCCAAGTGAAATAGGAAACCTGTCGAGGCTAAAAAATCTGTACGCAGTCTTTTTCTCTGTTCTCTTATATAAATATGTTTTGTTGACCTCTGCAGGATCTGCTATTTGTTATTCAATTTAGTATTTGTTATTCAATTAACTACTTGTAGTGAATCACAAGAGGTTCTTCTTACCTTCCAAGCTGTAACAACATTATAGTTTTGGAAGTACTTATTTTTCTAGTGGTGGTAAACCTCGGAAAGTACAGGGAATTTGACAGCATCATGGTATTTTTAGTAGTTGAGAATCTGGTAGTAACTTAATTAATACTTAACGTACCTATTGTGAACTTTGTGATGGGTGGAAAACTCTCGAATATGATGATGAGTGTTGTGAATTTATGCTAGGGCTTTACTCAGATCGGATGGACATATTATTTGAATTCTTCTGAATCAATAAACTGACTTTATAATCTTTTTTCTAAAGGGACATCTCTAACAACGATCTCACTGGAGCTATCCCTGTTTCACTTGGGCAGTTAGAAAAGCTTACTAATTTGTGAGTGGCTACTCTCTAACTTGTGTAACTTCTTTTGCAGCCCTCTGTGTTATTTTCGAGTGTCATTGTTGCTAACTAGTTGTTTCTTCTTTTAAAGCAATGTCTCAAACAATTTTCTGGTGGGAAAGATACCTTCTGATGGCTTACTCGCCCAATTTTCGAAAGACTCGTAAGTATACTTTCTTGGCTCTATGAACAAAAGCAACATGTTGCTAGCTTTGTACCAATGCGTATCTGAAAATTACGGAGCCTTGAACTGAATGCATAAATCTTTGCAGCTTCATCGGAAATTTTAAATTGTGTGGAAAACAAATTGATTTGGTGTGCCAAGATGAAAAATCTTCTACTGGTTCTACAGGAGGTAATTCAGCTGTGTTTTAATCAATTTGCTGGTCAGGGTATATGGATTATAGCTTAGGTTTTTACTAATCTGTAGAATTCGTTGTGACATGAGTTCGCTTTTTTGTCTCCCATACATAGGCCAAGGAGGCAAGACTGGTAAGCTGCTTATAAGTGCATCCGCTACTGTGGGTGGGCTGCTCCTAGTGGCGCTCATGTGTTTCTGGGGATTCTTTCTCTATAAAAAGCTTGGTAGAGTTGAGAATACAAGCCTTGCTATAGATGTCGGTGGAGGTGAATATCATCTCTCAGAAAACTTGGAACTCATTTTAAAATATATCACGCTCAAAACTTGACACCATGAGAAACTGTTTTATTTTATCCAGGTGCGTCTATCGTGATGTTCCATGGAGATTTGCCCTATGCTTCTAAAGACATTATCAAGAAACTGGAAGCTCTTAACGAAGAGCATATAATAGGCTGTGGAGGTTTTGGAACAGTTTACAAGCTGGACATGGACGATGGCAATGTCTTCGCACTGAAAAGAATTGTAAAGTTAAATGGAGGGTTTGATAGGTTTTTCGAAAGAGAGCTTGAGATTCTGGGAAGCATCAAACATCGTTACCTAGTGAATCTACGTGGATACTGCAACTCACCCACATCAAAGCTTCTGCTGTATGATTACCTTCCTGGTGGTAGCCTGGACCAAGCTCTTCATGGTAAATCCTCAACTCCATCTTTACAGGTTTCCCTAACCAAGAAGTATGATTCTATTAAGTAAAACCTTGGAATGTGCAGAGAGAGGCGAGCAACTGGATTGGGATTCACGAGTAAATATCATAATAGGAGCAGCAAAAGGGTTAGCATACTTGCATCATGATTGTTCTCCTCGGATCATACACCGTGATATAAAGTCGAGCAACATTTTACTCGATGGAAATCTGGAGGCTCGAGTATCAGACTTTGGGCTTGCCAAGCTGTTAGAGGACGAAGAATCTCATATTACAACCATTGTTGCAGGCACATTTGGTTACTTGGCTCCAGGTATTGAACTGCACTAGTAATAATGAGTACCTTTTAGCCTTATCATTGTTACTCTCTGTCATGTAACCTAATGTGTAGAATCATGAGTGGTGTGGTTGCAGAGTATATGCAAAGCGGTAGAGCCACTGAGAAAACCGATGTTTATAGTTTTGGAGTTTTGATTCTTGAAGTCTTGAGTGGTAAACTTCCCACGGATACTTCCTACATCGAGAAAGGATATAACGTTGTTGGTTGGGTAAGCATAACAGGTCCAGCTTTGCTAACGAAATAATATTTTGACTAGTGAAAGCTTTAATTTGTTTTCATAAAACCTTGCAGCTAAACTTCTTAATCAGCGAAAACCGTCCACGGGAGATTGTTGACAGAAGCTGTGAAGGAGTAGAAACAGAGAGTCTTGATGCTGTTCTATCCATAGCAACAAAGTGTGTGTCTCCAAGTCCAGACGAGCGGCCCACAATGCATAGATTAGTCCAGTTACTTGAATCCCAAGTTATGTCTCCGTGCCCTAGCGACTTCTACGATTCCGGCTCCGATTAATCACATCCACAACTCTCTTCTTCAAGGTTCGAGCCATTCATTTCCGGTTAATTTTTCTCTTTAGAATGTTTCTGGGACTAGTTAAACCGTTTCATTTGATCTGAATATGAAACTATATTGTATATGACCATTGTAGAAACACTCATAAAATTTTCTAAAAGTCTGAATAAATTTTATTTTTATTTATTAGTTTCGCCATGTTTGCACTTTGGAGCTAGATCCAGTCACAAACTATCAAAGATAAAAAAAAAAAAAAAACTATAGAGAATGGTGTCACTTTTATTTAAACTTTGATTATGATCATATGAAATTAAGCTCTCAACCGTTTACATTCACAAATCAGCAGAGCAATCCATACGTTGAAACGAAACCCTTCTCGTCTCCAAATCATACCCAACTAGAAAATCCATCTGAGCAAAGTTCCCATAAATAGCAACCTCATTGGTCGGAATCATACTCATGCAAACCATGTCTTCACTCACTTTCACAAACGCGTTCAACGCACTAAGCCTCACGTCAGCGCCGCTGAAATGCACCGTTATCTCCGGCAACCCAATCTCCGCACTCCCTGACTTGAAACAATGCGACAAAAGCCCCTGTGGATCACTCACACGCTTGGCTCCAGTCACGGACTCTTCCACCGCCGCGCCAAACCTGTCGTAGAAACCAGACTCTAGTAGCGTCAGTGTAGTTCCTGAGTCGATGATGATGTTCCCCTTCGTCGCCACCGAGGATACTCCGTCGTCGTTAGGGTAATACGTGGCGCTCGTGTACGGAATCTTTGTGTTGCCCACGGAGATAGCTTCGAGAGTTAAGTAGTAGAATGTCTGAGGCTCTTTATCTACCAAAGGAGTTGATACCACGTTGGAAACTTTACTTGTACCGGAAGGAATCGAGCTGGTTCCTAGGTTTATAACGCTTGTGCCATTCATGGTAGATGACTTGTGTGACAAGCAATAAGAGAATTTATTAGAAATCGACGAACCGAGCTGAGATATTAGAGATAGCTCACCACCACCGAGACCTATTATCCCTGACCCAGTCTCGTCGAAGTTACCACCATTTTTGTAACCACAACCGAACACAGTTCCAGGGAAAGAAACAGGGGAGCCTGAAGCAGAACCAATGGAGATTGTCTCTGTAGCAACGTCTCCTCTCGTGAAAGATTGGTCTCCGTACGAGTAACGGTACTTACAAACATCTTTAGCTTCGTCGCATCCACGTTCGTCAGTAGACAAAGCGTTGCAGTGACGTGACTTGCAAGGCTCGTTCTTGTAAGAAGAGGATTTTTTACTGTCGAAGATTGGACCGTTCTCTTTGTAACACTGTTGACACGGTTTGCATTGGACCCAAGTTAGGTCACTTCCTGTGTCGGCTATCGCGAGGACGTTCATTGGTGGTGTACCGATGGTGATACTCATGAAGAACTCTCCACCTGCTCCTATTAAACCGGACTGGAGATCGGTTTGGGTTTTGTGGTTGAAGTGGTGGGAACGAGAGATGGAGCGGAGGAAGGCGGAGTTGAGACGGTCGGTGAGGGTGGTTTGTGGGTTGTAGAGAGGGGAATGAGGAGAGTCACGGTGGATCAGCTCGAGGGTGAAGTGTTTTGGGTTAGTAGATGAAGAGAGAGTCATCGAGAAGAAGATGTTGGAGATAAGCTTCAATAGCTTGGAGCCTAAGTTTCCAATAAACAAGTCGGTTTAGGAAAATAGGCATATTAACATTATTTATAGAATTATGAGTTATCTAATACTATAGAAAATAGGAAATAGGAGTTATCTATTTACTATATATATTGATGTCGAGTTGTGGCATTCAATAATCCAAGAGATCAGAGAGATCAAAGTGTTTAGTTTTGAGTTATTTTCTAAACATATCAATAAAGAGAGTTATTCTTTATACACAAGTTGTTTGTGTTCAAGCTAAGATTCGAGCTTAAACACATCACGTTTTGGGTCCTGTTATTTGGTATCAGAGCACAAGGTTTTGATCGATCGTTTGTTAGTAAGAAAACCGAGCTATGGGAGATCTTACAACAACCACACGTCAAAAGGAGTTTGACAAAACGATCTCGATCCAGTGTCCTATGCTGACCTCTACGAATTACACCGTATGGTCAATGAGGATGAAAGTTCTGTTACGGATTCATAAGGTTTGGGAAGCTGTCCAACCTGGAACAGATGAATCGAACAAGAACGATATCGCAACAGCGTTGCTATTCCAATCTATTCCGGAGAATCTTATACTGCAAGTTGGCGAACAAGACTCACCGTTACAGATATGGGAGGCGATAAGCAAGCGATACCAAGGGGCTGAGCGTGTCAAGGAGGCACGACTACAAACCCTTATGTCAGAGTTTGAAAGAATTAAGATGAATTCTTCAGACACAATAGATAACTTTGCAGGAAAGTTATCAGAGTTAGCGGCGAAGGCTGCATCCCTTGGAGAAACCATCGAAGAAAGCAAGCTCGTGAAGAAGTTTCTCAACAGCCTACCTAGAAGCAAATACATCCATATTATTGCCTCTCTCGAGCAAGTTCTCGACCTGAAGACGACAGGATTCGAAGACATCATAGGAAGACTCAAGGCCTATGAAGAACGTATTAAGGAGGAGGAAAATCATGGAGATTTGTTACTTGCAAGCTCAGAACAACATAGTTCTACAGGAGGCATGGGATATAGAGATCGTGGTAAAGGAGACAGAAGATATAGAGGACGTGGTAGAGGAAGATATAACTCACAAGAGCGTTCTACAAATCAGTCAAAGGACATGGAAGAGAAACCAGCTGTAATTTGTTTCCGATGTGATAAACCTGGACATTATGCTTCCACATGTCCAGAAAGATTACAAAAGTTGGAGGAGGCAAATAAAACGGAAACACAAGAAGCTGATCCAGCCCTCTACATGCACGAAATAGTATTCTTGAATGAAGAGAATATCATTCCAAAGAATTACTTAAACCCCAAGGATGAAGAAGGAATGTGGTATTTCGACAATGGAGCAAGCAATCATATGACCGGTGTGAAGTCATTCTTTTCAGAGTTGAATGAAAACATAAAAGGTAAAGTTAAGTTCGGTGATGGATCATGCATTGAAATAGGAGGGAAAGGATCGATTTTATTTCAAAGCAAAGTGGACGAACAACAACTCGTCACAGATATCTACTACATCCCCGAGCTTAAGAGCAATATTCTGAGTCTGGGACAAGCTACCGAGTATGGTTGTGATGTTAGAATGAGACTCGACTATCTAACGTTACATGACCCAAGTGGAAGACTGTTGGTAAAGGTTATGAGATCTCCTAATAGACTCTACAAGATCAACCTCAAGATTGTCGATGGAGGAAATTCAAATATGTTTCAAAGAACGTGGGGAGACGTTACTGATGAAGGTCGTGGACCATATCATACTGGAAATCTTCAAGACGAAAATGAGGAGTCCAATACGCCTGATCATGTCCAACCCGAAAACGAGGTTGAACAAGACGAAGAACAAACTGAAGAAGCGAAAGACATTGTTGAATGGAAAATGGCATGTGATGATGAGATAGAATTGCTCAACAAGACCAAGACGTGGAACTTAGTTGATAAACCAGCACGAGTTAAAGTAACTGGTCTTAAGTGGGTTTTTAAGATCAAGAGAAATGCAGATGGCACAATCAACTTCAAAGCAAGATTAGTTGCAAAAGGATATATGCAAAATGCTAGAATCAAGTTTACTGAGACGAGGAGCTTGATAGGAGTTCAAGACATGTCCAAGACTGAATTGAAGCTTAAGAGGGAGAATGTTGGAGATAAGCTTCAATAGCTTGGAGCCTAAGTTTCCAATAAACAAGTCGGTTTAGGAAAATAGGCATATTAACATTATTTATAGAATTAGGAGTTATCTAATACTATAGAAAATAGGAAATAGAAGTTATCTATTTACTATATATATTGATGTCGAGTTGTGGCATTCAATAATCCAAGAGATCAGAGAGATCAAAGTGTTTAGTTTTGAGTTATTTTCTAAACATATCAATAAAGAGAGTTATTCTTTATACACAAGTTGTTTGTGTTCAAGCTAAGATTCGAGCTTAAACACATCACGTTTTGGGTCCTGTTAGAAGAAGAGAGTGACGAGGAGAATAGGGTTTGCCATTTTGATATTCAGAAAGTTTGTGGTGTAAAGAGTGTAAGTAGAGAAGAGTATTTATACACAAAGAAACCGAGAAAGCGAAGAGATTGAAACGGTAAGGAGTTATAGCTTAAGTGAGCAGGAGGTGGAAGTCTGAAAGGCGACTTGATTTAGCTGTTATTTTTTTCATTAAGGGAGATAATTTAACGTGAGATTAGTGGGGATGATGGGTAATTAATTAAGATCTTAATTTTATCATAACATCTTTAAAGTGGAACTTGGGCGATTTAGATAGTTATCATCTTTGATCATGTTTGTGTGATAGAGTGTGATAATATGGGTTTAACGATATATTTTTCCAGATAGCATAAGTTTTACATGAAGTTTAGACCTCCATCTAAATATTCATCAAATAATAACTATAAATATATTTCTCCAAAAATATAGTTCAAAACCTAGTTACAAATAAATTTCATTTTTTTCTGTTTTCATTTACCGACAAATAATAAACTAACTAAATAATTGCTTAACTCGATCCTAAACCAACTTTTGAACTTCTGTTTTGATGTATAAATCTTTGTGTTTAAAAGTTTTGAACTTTTATTTTCTGTGTAATTAAGTTTGTAGCTTTTGTTTTGTGAAGATATAGAACGGAGTCTAGTTTTCATTTAGAACTGATGCTATATAATGATTATCAAATATGATATGACCACACTATAGCACAAAGATTTGATCATTTGGTGCTGTAATTTGTAAACATGAAACTCAAAGGCTCTCCTTGAGAGACTATTAGTGTCTAATCTCATTATACAATCATGATTCATGAATATAAGCTTACACTGTGAATAATATTGTCTGCTTCATAGTTATACATGATTTCAAAATGGTGTTATGTTAATGCATGTACATAATCAAAGAGGAAACCCTCTGAACGAGGAGAAGCTTCAGGTGGCATGCATGGAACTACGGAGCCCTCTTATATCAAAGAGAAACTACTGCCCTTAGACTCTGTGCTCAGCAAGTCACCATCATCAGCTTTGTTGATGTCGTGAATAAGGGAATGCCGTAAGCGGGAAGAGACCAGGACCCTCTCTGGGGTTCTGAATAGGTCATTAGAGCCAGAGAAGCAGCTTGGTGTTGCAGGTGAACTAGGGTTGCTCAGAGCATCTTCTTGCAAGATTTCTCGAATCCTGGAGAGTATTCTGAACGCTAAACTCGCTAGTATACGTGAATATGCCTCAAGAATTGCATGTCCAATGTCCTGAAAACAGAGGAAAAAGCCTCAAGAACTGAACCAAGATTTGCAAGTATGAGGAAAATGATATGAAGTTATAGTAACACAACCACTCACCTTGCCATACTGAATCTTTGTGGCATCGAGAAATGACTGAGGGAGATTAGAATATTTGGATTTGATCTGACCACTAAGCTTCTCTGCCTTGTTTATTAGTGACCCAATGCGACTAATCTCAGGCAATGAATCTCTAACTAATGACCAAGACGCTCGTACATGGGATTTACCACTGCTTTCTTGTTCTGTCATCCTCTCTTTCCATGCATATATAGCTGCTTCTAACCTATTAACTGTCTCTAGAGCTGCATGTTCGGTTCTAATCCTAAGAGACACAAAGATTTCATATACGGAAGCAGACTCTGAAGCCAACATCCTAAACAGTTCATCCCCGAGGCTTTTCTTTCCAGACTGTGCAAAACAAAAAACATATTACATCTAAAGCTTACATAACAACACCAAGCTTGTTTACCTTAGGTAATGAATCCTTGATAATGGTAGGTAATGGCATTTCAAGAAGCACTTCTTCGTTTATTGACTTTGCAGCTTTAAAGATTTGATAAACAACATTGCCTTTCTCAAGCAAGTTCTTTCTTCCTAAGCTGGAGAGTCCTGCTTTGGGAACCTTAGGCGATGGAAGCCACCATCTTCTTCTCTCTACCCTGCGACCTACTTCGGAGTACCAAAACTCTGTGTTCACCATAGAGTCTAGTGTCTCCTGTGGTTTCATCAGGTTAGGAGAAAGAAACAAGAAGTTGAACTTCTGATCAAAGAGGAAGAGAACATACTATTAGCATGGAGTCTAGTTTCTTGAGAGCTGGGAGATTCATATGAATGTCTGCACGGGGTTTCGGAGTCATTATCTGACCAAACAGGACATCCAGTTCAGGTACTTTGCTTGTAACATGGAGTGCATCTGGTTCTTTAAAAACAACTTAGCTATGTACCTCAAGTGATGTTCCATTTTTGCCATCTAGCTTAGATGGGACTAGCTCAATCATGTGATTACATGGAGAGAGTAACCAGTCCATTTCTCTTCTCCATCTTTGCTTGTTGTCTTCAGACAAAGGCTCCAACTTCCATAGCTCACCAAATACTGAGGCTGTAAATCCAACCAGTTAGCCAAAGAAGTAATGATACCATATTGTATCAAATACTATCCACTTTTGCAACACATACTAGCAAGATGAGTTATAGAGTTCGATAAAGCCAAAGCGGTTTGCACACCCTTGCATCCTCCAGTGACATCTTCACCTAGTAATAGCTTTGAAAACTTCTCTTTCATAGCTTCGACGTCAGAAGAGCAGAGTGTGTAACCAGGTCTCTCCTCCTTAGTGTATAAATGTTGAGGACTATTTCTCTCATAGCCCCATTTATCAGAACTGTGTTTACCACTCTTCTTAGGTAACCATTTTGAAGAAAATGACTCAGATGTATCTTTGCTAGATGAACAGCTTGAGAATGCATCATCATCCAATGAATCAGTCAACCACTCATCTCCTCGGCTTCTTCCACTTCCTTCTTGTAAAGATTGATTGTTGTTGATGCAAGTTTCAAAGTCATCATATGACATCATTCCTGAAAATATTGAGATTTTACAAAGTTTAGCATAAGCTATATGCTCTTTCAAATATTGAAACATAAACATAATTAATGATCAAGACTCAAACTCACACCTATGTTGAGCCCCCTAAGCTATAATTTGCAGATATGAAACAAATGTTAGAAGAAGTATACAAGTTTCTTCTGGTATAGTCCATCTTTAAAGCCATATTAATTTATAAAAAAAAGATCAGAAAATGGACCACAAATAGAAAAAATATATTATGAAGGAATAATGTTATCATCATGAGAGAGGACCATTCAGACTGTGACCATGAAGAAACTGCACCTCACACAATCCTCTTCTTGTCTCTTTTACCAAGTGGGGATGAAAGAAACAGACTTAACAATAAGATCTTTTATGCAGATTAAGGAAGCTACCATAGATGGGAAAAAACAATGACACAAACCAACAAAAGTCGCTGTGTTCCACGAATCTGTAACTTTTCCCATAAATAAAGCAAAATTTTTGGCTAAAATGTCACAAAAGGATATGTTTTTTTTTGAAAAAAAAAGAAAATAGATAGGCACTCCATGTGCTGTGACTTTGAATTGGATCCCCCATAAAGTCGTATTAAGTGTTACTATATAGCATTCTTTTGGACGTGATAAATTATATTCATTTCAAAAGCTAATGTGTGTCATGTTTCTTAGAACCATATTACTGAAGCAAAACAAAACAATGGAGATTAAAAGCTATTTCAGAATCATCGTGATGCAAATCACTATATAGCATTTTCTCAAACCTTTACAGACATGAACATTTTATTGATCAAATCAAAGTCACAACTGGTGAATCAGTGGACCTTCTGCTTACTGGTCTTAGACCATGGGTGCCACTGGCTAGCCCCTTTACAAAATTTTGCCATGATTGATAAAGTGGGCCTTCGTGACTATCGTTTATTAAAATGCCCATTATATTTGGCCCATCTTGTACTATCTCTCTGTTTTTTTTTCAGAAAACATGTTTTCTTCTTCCTATTCAGGCAACTACTTATTAATCTTGTGACAGACTATTTTGTAGTTAGAAAACTTAAATTACTTTTTCTAGTCATGTTAGTATTGGTGGAAATATTGTAGTATAGTAGTCAAATAATTTAAAAGTTTTTATACCAAGTTTGGATTCGATCACAAAACATACAAATTATTATTGATTATAAGATGAAAATCTTAGCGGAATTTCTAAAATGATATATGTAGAACTATTTATTGTGATTGTATGCAGCAGAAAAATATGTCACTCAGACATGTTATACATGCAAAACCGTCTGTCGATCCAAATGTTACACAAAAAGTTGCGTCGTGAAAATGTTGTTTGTGTTGTTAATTAGTATCGCATTTGTTACAGATAATTTGACCATTGTATGTAATGAAAATATAAATTAAATGATTATGCATTTGAGATTTGAAAAATTAGCAGTAATGTATTGATGCTTCTTCGTTTTTTTTGTCACAAGTATTAATACTTCTTCAATTTCACAAATTATTATTTTTAAATATTTTTGTGTCAAAGAAAAAAACCTTTAGCATTTCAAAGTAACTTTTAGTAACAGATATTTACTAAATCAAATATAAATTACAATATAATATTAAGAGTGATTTTTTTTTTTTTGATAACTCAGGTGTCCGGAGCTTATTTAGAGGTCCTCAACCCGAACAGAAAGGATGTTAAATTCGTTGTGGCCACCGCATGTCGAATCCAGGGCGCTACTCACAGCTGTGAGCGCTTTACCACTAGGCCACCATGCGATGGTTATTAAGAGTGATTTTCATTGAGATATATATAGTTCTCAGCTAGAATATCAATTTTCTAAGACTTGGGCTAATTTATCCCTCTCATAGTGTTTTTTTGACAAACATCCGTATCATAGTGTTGTGTATTTCAGTTAGACGAATCTGTATAGTGTTATATGTATAATTTAGTTTTTTGAAAAAAAATTGTAGCCACCATTATTTTTTCTTAATTATTGAATTATTTGGCCGGCGCTAGAATTGGTTAGCATGTTTCCACAAAGATCGAAATAAATGATGGGTAAAACCCTTTCTGATCACCTAAACCCTTAACCCATTAATCTATGAACGGACCCATGGTACCTGATTTAATTCCTGCAACATATAGAATACGGTCACACTAAATTTATATATTGAAACATTACATGTGACTATGAGTACCCTAGCTTTCTGAGAGAAAAGTTACGGGTATGAATTTTCTTTGTTATCCTTATTTTCCTTACCGGATTATGGTTTGATTACAAAAGGGACAAGATAGTGATTACGGTCTGAATTTATAAGACTCGAAATATATATAAAAAAATAAAGTAGTCTTTTCGTGAATATAAACGTACGTGAAATCGAATATATGATCGAAAAAAAAAAGAGAAAAGAATATATGATCGATTTGCATAGGGACTTTGGTTATTATAGCTTTCATGCATGTTAGGGCTCCTTTGAATAGAGCACTAGGGTTTGACCCGCCCTACGGGCGGGATTAAACAATGGCTTATTATATATATTTAATTAATTTTTTAAATTTCACTAAGCCTTAATAAAAAATATCCTATTCAAAGCTGAATTAATTAGTGGAAATATTTGTTACTCTCAAATTATAATATAAAATTGTAATTAAATGTTTATTTGATCTTAATTGAAATTTAATAACAAAACAATTATTTTTTACTAATATTTGTTACCCTTCACGCACGTTTTGTCTCAGTGGATGAGTTTATACCTATATAAACCATGCGTAGGAATATTAATTGAATACATGTTTGATATTTGCGAAATAACAGAAAATGTAAATTATACATTATTTTAGAATTTTATATTACCATTTCGTAATCTATAATGTTAAACTTTAATATATATTACCATTTCTAAATCTATATAGTTAATTATTCTTATTTTCTTGCGTAGGAAGAAACATAGAATATCTATATAGTGAAACATAGAATATATTTTCTAGCCAAGTTGTTTAGATTTGAAAAATACTTTTAAAAAAAATATAAAACTATACATTATTTCAGATTTTATAGAAAAAAATATTAGTTCATAGATATAATGTGTAATGACTGGGAGGTTTGATTGAGAAATTTAGAAATAGCTAGCAAAGAATAAAATACTTAAAAAATCTAATACATAATTGGGATATTAGTTCTGATGTGAACAAAAATCAAAACACACTTAGCTAAAATCTTAGTTCTGATAAAAAACAAAGCATTATTGTTAAAAAAACTTGGTAAGCCAAAATCAAAAACTTAAATGCTGGGGAGCTTTTCTATGTTTGCATAGGAAGAAACATAGAATATCTATATAGTGAAACATAGAATATATTTTCTTAGCAAAGTTGTTTAGATTTGAAAAATACTTTTTTAAAAAAATGTAAAAACTATACATTATTTCAGATTTTATAAAAAAATATTAGCTCATAGATAAAATGTGTAATGACTGGCCCGTTTGATTGAGAAATTTAGAAATAGCTAGCAAAGCACAAATAATTTTAAAAATCTAATACATAATTGGGATCTTAGTTCTGACGTGAACAAAAAAACAAACACACTTAGCTAGAATCTTAGTTCTGATAAAAAAACAAAGCATTATCGTTGAAAAACTTGGTAAGCTAAAATCAAAAACTTCAATGCTGGGGAGCTTAGTTGAGTCAGTGGGCGCTTGCCATCCTTCTTCTCGTTCTGAGATACGGTTGACAACTCGACAGTGGAGTTTTCCTCTGCGTTTGCGATAGCATCATCGGTTTGCAAGGTTGTTGGACCAATGTTTGACCGTTCTGAATCATCAGCATCAATAATGCGGGATATTGTAGCTGTCGTGCGAGTTGATTTGAAATTAAAGTCATGACTCACTTGGAACTTGCACGTGCGCCCCCACAATGTTATAACACATTGAGGTGTTGACAGTGCCCATAATCTTCATTTGATCTGTTTTCACCAGACTACATGTATAAACCTTTGGTTAGTTAGACTGACACATAAGCTATGTTAAACTTTTTTGATTGTTCTTACCTCACTCATCTCATCATGACGTCAGGTGCCTGTCTTGCCACCAGTTTCAGTGCTTCTTTGTCGAAAATGACAAAGGTTCCTTCATTGCCACTGCTGTCGCGAACTTTAACCTCGAACCGGAATATATACCACATACGATAAATCAAAATGAGTATCAGATGGAAGCTTGATATATATGTCACGCACAATTTACGTAGCATATGTGTTATATATAATATTTTTTAATGAACCTAACCTGATGAGCCCAGTAGTGTTTGGTTTCTTGCATTTGAAGTTAGGGTAAATGAAAGATGTTTCTGACCTTTCCAGTGCCACTTGCAGCGGTGCAGGAGATGAAATACCAACCATATTCTTCCATGACATCAATTATTGTTGCAGTGCAAATGAAGCTAGCGACCTGGAGTTTAAATGGGTGTAAATACTAAAAATAAAAGAAAAAAATGTAAATTTGTGTGAGGAAGGCCAGACCTGTGGTGACTCATTTTCTAAGAACTTTGAATTTCGTTACAGATGTGTCCACTGTCTCCACTTTAGTAACTGCAGCGGAGGAGCTGTTGACAGTTGGTGGGGTTCTCCATGAGCCTTAAACCTAGATCGAACATGTTTCAATATGAGACATGATAGCTTTGCAGTAAGAGAAGGGTTGTTTCAAAACTACCTTGATAAAATTTTCTGTCTCAATGATATCTGAGTCAAAAGAAGAGGCGTGTGGGAGGCTGTGGAGCTTAGGTTACAACACCTGAGAAGTGGACAGTAATTGAATATTGGTAGTGACACACACATGACCTTAAATTAATATATGACTACATGAAACAAAAAGATGAAAAAAGACAAACCTCCAAGTGTTTTTTTGAATTTAGAGTGGTGAGCAACATTACTGATGGTTTTGTCTCGCTATCATTCCACCTACTTCGGAAAGCAGCAGCGATTTTGTCCCACAGACTAAAACACGAGCTGTCTCACCGATGTTTAAATAAAGATTAGTAAGGTACATAACACCAAATCTCTTAGACGCTTAAATAAAGACGTTTGGTAGGTCTTACTCTTCAAGTTGGACATGCAGAGAAGACCATATCCTTTGATCTTTCACGCCGCAGGTTTCTGGGGCAGTAGCCATGGGTTCTCTGAGTGTCTAGGGTTGTCCATTGATGACTCACAAAAACCAATGATATCTGTGTTTATGTAAAAAAGTGTAAAAAGTGCTAAAATCCAATATGATCTAAATAAATAATTAGAATCAAAAGATTTATAATGTTAGAGAATAAAAAGTGCTTACCGAAAAGATCTGCGTGTTTATCGACAATGTCGGTGACACTTGGAGATCTCGTATACGAAAGTGCTGAGAATCAGTCTGATAGTCCCCTCATGAACAGGGGCGAAGTTGTTCTTGTTGGTGAAGAGCTTTATACACGCTATGCAGGTGAGAAAATGGGTTTATTTAATAGCAACGTGTCTAATGCAAAATTATATATTTTTCTAAATAAATTTTAGATTTCCTTTTTATTGTTAATGTATATTTTTATTTTTCTAAAATTGTTAATGTCGTGTCTGATGAAAATTATATATTTTCCTAAACTATAGATTTTCCTTTATTATTGTTTAATGTAGTATTTTCATTTTCTTTAAAAATTGTTAATGTCTGTTTATTACAAATCTGAATGCTTTCCATTTTTTTCGTTAAAATAAAATGTAAGAAATATGACACGTGTCTTCTAAAAGAGCTACATTTTTTTGATGATGTGGGATGCTTTATGGAGCCTCAAAAGGTCCCCTTTATTAGTATAGATTTGAGGTAAGGTTTCCTTAAACGAAAAAGAGTTAACCTTAGTGATGGTGACTGCTAAGAATTCCTTTTTATTCTGACTGGCTGAATTCAAAGTTCCATTTTTCTTAAAACGAATGATGTTTTATTTTTCTAAACATATATTATTATTATTATTTGTAAATATACATTAATAATCTGCCTTTAAATTTTTTCCTCTTTTTATACTACAAAAAGCTAATCATTTCTAGTGTGGTATATATCTTGGACAAACCTGTGATTTTCGGAAAAAAACTTTGAACTCTCAGAAAATTACCTATTCGATATTTGGTGGTGGAAAATATTTTTTTTATAACATGCATTTAATCTGCTGTTTTATTTTTATTAATAAAACGTTTAGTAAAAGATTTAGATTGAATAAGTTTTCGACCCCGAATTCAGAAATATCTGCATGAATTATTTATCCTTTTAATTACTTTGATTAGAGGCATCTGTTTGTAGGTTACAGCACCTTTGTGTTAAACAGAACTCATTAATTAAAATGTTCAATTAAACCGACTTGTTTATTAGATTGACATTTGTATCGTAATTACAATTTCATTGTAACCGACTTGTTACTCTTCCTTATACGACTAAAAGTAATAGATACAAACAATTAGTAATTCTTTTTTAATATGTGTGAACAACCTAAATACAGAGAGAATATATGATAGGTTGTCTAAGTGTCTTATCACAACAGTGCTGCTAAGACCAAAGAAAAAAAAAGGAAAGAAGAACAGTGCGCATGCGTCTCTTCTGATGAATGGCTAAGAAAAGATGCGATAAAGAGCATAGACCTTTCCATTTTCGGAAAATATTCGAGGCAAATACTCTCTCTTTTATATTCGAGCTGAAAACTAAAGCTGTGCGAAAGTATAATACGGCGGCAACTAAAATGTCCCATCCCATGTGATAATACAGATGACCAGTTTGATTCAATAGTATTATTTTTACGTACGACTTTATCTCTTTTGTTCAAAGACTTTATCTCTTAATCTTTTATTTTCTTGACAAAATGTGTCTTCATCTAAAATAACATAAATTATCCTAAGTAAATACATATATAGAAAATTTGAGTCTTACGATACTCAAACCAGTTTCATTCGCCCCTTTTTAACAAAAGATATGTGTTTTCTTTTTGTGTGGTTGTCCTATTTTTATGTATAACCTATACTTCCTCTATTCCAAAATAGATGTTGTTTAAAATTTTTTTTTGATATTTCAATATAGATAATATTTTTATATTTCAAAGTAAACTTTTATTTTATCAAAAATGTGTAACTATAATATTTTATGTTTATTTGTAATTGGTTGTATAATTTTTAAATTTATATTTCAGTGAAATTTTTAAAAGAATCTTAATAATTGTGTACTAACCCAAAACTTCATGTATTTTGGAAACATAATGTATTTTGGAAAGAGAGGGTATTAAAAAAAAGTAGAATGCCACATGTGATGCTATAATGGTATTAGGCTTTGGGTTAAAGTGTAAACTCTAAGATGGTCGATTTCACCTCCAAACTACTAAGATGTTTAACTGAAACTTGGACTTGCGATCGATGCTAAATCCATTAAAATGATGAAGCAATAACATAATTTTTGAGATCCTACTGTGGCTCTGTAGACAATGGATATAAGGGTCAAGTCTTTAGAGCACCCCTATTGGCAAACCCCCAATCTCGATTTCAATATGTATTTTGAGTGATTTTTTTGTTTGATTTTTTCCTAAAAAAATTAATAACCGAACCAATCGCGGGCCGTCACATGATGTCGTGGACCCGCGGAACAATGACGAATACAAGTTCATCACGACGAATTGCATGATACAAGTTCATGACTTATCTTTACTATATATTTCTCTTTGGAAATCTGTGTGAACCTCCCTCTGAACGCTTAAGCTGTCATAGTGGCATGTACACCTCTTGCGCCTCTTCAAAAGAGGCCTTTTAGAATACACTCTTACTTTAAGAACAAGCTTATATAAGATCCTTCCTCTAACATCATCTTGAATGTAGAGCCATACGATCCCTCTTAAATTTCACACTTCTTCTTGTTTTTGTAAGAAGCAAGCAACCACTTAAGCATACGCTTTAAAAGGTTTATAAGGTTAGGATCATAATTATAACCAAAACCTAAAGTTCTCACTGATGGTGAATCGTGGTTTTTCAACTACGGTTTTGTATGTTTGTTTAATCATTCTTCTGTGATACAACTACACTTTGAGACTACGACGGGAGCTCGACATGCGCCGGTTGTTTCCTGGTCACCACCTGAGCCGCCTAAGATGATTTTGTGTGGTACACAAGATCAATCGCTTCAAAAACATAGAACAAGATGCGTTCAGACCAACTCACCAAGGCCCTAGTCAAGGTATTGGGCACAAGAACCTCCTGGAGCTTCTTAAAGAACTCATTTCACGTCTGTATATATTTTGTGTGCCGTTGGGTAAAAGAAAAGAAGAAGATAGTGCTTACTAGTTTCTTGTAGAGAGGACATGAACGTGGATCGAACAAAAACAATTTTCAGATTTTTTCTTTTCAAGTGATACTTGATAGTATTTTTCTGGTGTTTTTGTTCTACGTTGAGACTTGAGATGACCATATCTTTTTTCAGTCGATATGTAGTTATTTTTCTCGGTTTAAAATAAAGTTAATAATTGGTTGCATTAATCTTTTTGATTAGCCACCAAACAGTTAAATGCTTGTTTAACTCTATTATAGGCATTTAATTGTAGGTACGACATTTTCAAAATGAAAATGATTAATATTATCGCAGATCAAAATGTACATATGTAGTAATATACAGGTTTGCTGGCTAGATCTAAAAATTGTCACAATGATGATTAGTTTTGTTCCAAGTTATCTGATGCTAATTATACGTTAAATATGTTTCACGAAGAAGTTCATGCGATTATCTTTAGATTATATAAAATTGCACATAAGGATTCCGTTGGGTAAAATAAAATCTCATATATTGGATAAATTTTGAACGCAGGTAATCAATAGTTTTATCACATGTAGCAGTCTATGTTAGCTTCGTTATTTGAATTTAGTACACTTATTAGTGTTATGTCGATGGCAATTTTAGGTAAACATATGTAAATCTTTAAAAAGTTCTTAGCAGAACATGTTTTATTAGAAAAGGTAATATTCTCGACAAATTGAGCTGTATCTTACATGTAGTACTTGTGTAGATGATCTCAGGCTAGACTAATCCAGTTTTGCGATCAGTCCTTATAAATTCAACTGTGAACTTCAGGATAGAGTCATTTTTTCTCAAATTTAAAGTTCCATTAATTATATAATCTTTCTTGGAGGGCCATGATCCTGATAGATAATCAGCAGCATAGTAGGAAAACTGTAATACACGATTAGATAGCTGTTGCTCTTGCAGTAATACCTAATCTTACTAAATGGGTCACCCGTAACTCGCAACTACGGTACTATGCTAGCCCATCACTCTGAGCCTGTATTCTCGCTTCTCTTCTTGCTTCATTCTATGGATCAATTTTGTTTATTTATGTATCCTAATTATTATTTTAGTCAGTGATTTCACTGAAATATTTGAT
>CAJHQP010007015.1:0-34674 GCA_905132765.1 Moricandia arvensis | reverse complement strand
CTAAATTCTAGTTAAATAAGTAAGAGAAAAAAGGGAGAAAATGCTAAAAACTCTCAACTTATGTGTCATATTTTTATTGGGTCATAGTTATTATTTACAATTAAAATTTAAAATTTATTTATATTTTTAGAAAGTCATGCTGAAATATCATGACGATATATATGCATGCTAAAAAATTAGTATAATAAGAGAAACTCCAAAGCGAGAGCAACGTATCTTATTTTTTGGTCATAAGGCGGGCAGCGTATCCAAACCTAGATACTTGTGTACTTAAAGTAGATTAATTGCACTGAGATACGATATGTAAAGAGACAGAAACAAGGGAAATATATATATAATATATATATATATATATATTATATTATTATTAGAATGAATTATAATGTCATGATATCGAAGGAGATATATATGACTGCAAATTTAGAGCAAAAGATACAATGGGGAGAGAAGAAGAAGAAAGAAACCCTATCCGATCTACATAGTTGCGATGTGCGTGGAAGAAATACTTGTTAGACTGCCATAAAATCATACTCAGATTCAAAACCGTCTCGAGCGGGAAAGTGGAGATCATATACTGGAGTCGAGTAGCTTCGCGGACAACAGCGTATGCGTGCTGAGGAAGCCAGACCTGTGCGTGACTCATTTTCTAAGAAACTTTTTAAAGAACCCGCAAACCAATCGTTGAATTTCGTTCAAGTGTCACTGTCTCCACTTTAGTAACTGCAGCGGAGGAGCTGTTGACAGTTGGTGGGGTTTCTCCATGAGCCTTAAACCTAGATCGAACATGTTTCAATATGAGACATGATAGCTTTGCAGTAAGAGAAGGGTTGTTCTAAACTACCTTGATAATATTTCTGTCTCAATGATATCTGAGTCAAAGAAGAGGCGTGTGGAGGCTGTGGAGCTTTAGGGTTACACACCTGAGAGTGGACAGTTAATTGATATTGGTAGTGAACACACACATGACCTTAAATTAATATATGACTACATTGAAACAAAAGATGAAAAAAGACAACCTCCAAGTGTGTTTTGAATTTAGAGTGGTGAGCAACATTACTGATGGTTTTGTCTCGCTATCATTCCACCTACTTCGGAAAGCAGCAGCGATTTTGTCCCACAGATAAACACGAGCTGTCTCACCGATGTTTTAAATAAAGATTAGTAAGGTACATAACACCAAATCTCTTAGACGCTTAAATATAGACGTTTGGTAGGTCTTACTCTTCAAGTTGGACATGCAAGAAGACCATATCTTTGATCTTTCACCCGCAGGTTCTGGGGCAGTAGCCATGGGTTTTCTGAGTGTCTAGGTTGTTCCCATTGATGACTCGCAAAAAACCAATGATATCTGTGTTTAATGTAAAAAGTGTAAAAAGTGCTAAAATCAATATGATCTAAATAAATAATTAGAATCAAAAGATTTATAATGTTTAGAGAATAAAAAGTGCTTACCGAAAAGATCTGCGTGTTTATCGACAATGTCGGTGAACACTTGGAGATCTCGTATACGAAAGTGCTGAGAATCAGTCTGATAGTCCCCTTCATGAACAGGGGCGAAGGTTGTCTTGTTGGTGAAGCTTATACCCTGCTTATGCGGTGAGAAAATGGGTTTTATAGCAACGTGTCTAATGCAAAATTATATATTTTTCTAAATAAATTTTAGATTTCCTTTTTATTGTTTAATGTAATATTTTTTATTTTTCTAAAATTGGTTAATGTCGTGTCTGATGGAAATTATATATTTTTCCTAAACTATAGATTTTCCTTTTATTTGTTTAATGTAGTATTTTCATTTTTTCTTTAAAATTGTTATGTCTGTTTATTACAAATCTGGAATGCTTTCCATTTTTTTCGTTAAAATAAAAATGTAAGAAAATATGACACGTGTCTTCTAAAGAAGCTACATTTTTTTGATTGATGTGGATGCTTAATGGAGCCTCAAAAGGTCCCTTTTATTAGTATAGATTTAAAATTTATTTATATTATTTTAAGAAAGTCATGGTGAAATATCATGACGATAATAATGCTCTAAAAAATTAGTATAATAAGAGGAAACTCCAAAGCCGAGAGCAGTATCTTATTTTTTTTTGGTCAAAAAGGTGGGAGCGTATCCAAACCTAGATACTTGTGTACTTAAAAGGTAGTTAGTTGCACTGAGATAGATATGTAAAGAAAACAGAAAAAGGGAAATATATATATATATATATATATATATATTATAATGAATTATAAATGTATGATATCGAAGGAGATATATGACGGTAAATTTTAGAGCAAAAGATACAATGGGGGAAGAAGAAGAAGAAAGCCCTAATCCGATCTACATAGTTGCGGATGTGGTGGAAGAAATACTTGTTAGGCTGCCCATAAAATCAATACTCAGATTCAAAACCGTCTCGAGGGAATGGAGATCAATACTGGAGTCGAGTAGCTTCGCGGACAACAGGCGTATGCGTGTTCCAAAGAAGCTCAAAATCCTCGCTGTCGGAAATCAGACCGCCCAATCGCGGTTCCAAGGAGACGCAGAGATCGAGACGGTTTATTTAGACTGCATACGACCTTCTTCGTTGACATGTAACGGTGTAGTTTGCATCCCTGAACCGAATTGGGTCAGCGTTTTGAATCCTTCGACCGGAGAATTTCTTAGAATCTGTACCGGTCCCTTCCACTATGAGAACAACATGTCTACATGGTGGAGCGAATTTAAGATAAACTCGGCAATGGGATTTGGTAAGGACGAAGTTAACGGGAAGTATAAAGTAGTGAGCATGATCTTTGATCATAACCATTACCAGATTCTTGATGTTGACATTGGCCAATGGCGGAAACTAGTCCAGCCTCCTCCTTATAAGGTTGAGACGAGAAGAAAATCCGCGTGTGTGAAAGGATCCATCTACTGGTTAGACTTTCTTGTTGGATATAAGATACTAGCTTTTGATCTTCACACCGAAGAATTTCGGGATGTCCAGGTACTTCCGCCCCCTATGCACACGTCCGCAGCTCGGATAGTTAACCTTGATGACCGTCTAGCTATAGCTGACATTTGTCTGCTGGAATGGAATCTAGAGATTTGGATCATGGATGATACTTCTTGGAGTATGACTTACTCCGTACCTTTAGCCGATAGAGTTATTTCAATGCAGGATGACTGGAGAACGATGTTCACCCCCTTGGCTGTTTCTAAGGAAGGGAGTCTTTTCTTCTGTGACACTAAGAAGAGAAGGTTGTTCAAGTATGATCCGGAGACAGACTTTCTTTGTTGCCTCTCTTCAGATATTTGTGTTGTCTCTCCCTTTGTCGAAAATTTGGTCCGTTTACAACCAGGGAAAACCAGGCCACCTGGAAGCTGCTATGGACCTCAAAGCTATCTAAATGAGGTACCGGGGGGCTCCCGAATATCTGTTAGTATTGTTGAACGGATCAAACTGCAGATCCCTACTATTTTACTTACCTCTACTCTAGTGTCTCTAATCTTTTTTGGTTACAGTTACAGATATCGTACTTGAAAAGCAGCTCCTTGTTTTCCACTTTCTTTTAACATTTAAATTGATGCTGCTGGATTCCTATAATCAGAATATCATTTTTTTTTAACCTAGAATCCAAAACATCACAACATAGTTAGCCTCCACGGCCATGAATAGAGACAACTGTTAAAAGAGTTGCTCTATTTTGTAATATGATATATGCAATATGCATGCATTAACGCCCAATTGTGTATTATAATTTATACATACGAGTTAAGGCTTCTTGTTTTTTACTTTCTTTAGGTACATTGTTTAATACTATATAGCTTTGTTATGTATCACTTGAGTCGATAGAAATTGAGATGGATGAGCTGTTAGTCATTAGCAAAAAAGCCAAGCTCATTGTCAAAAACACTTAACAACTGAACTTTACATAAAATAAAATAGGGAGGAAGATTAAAAAGTGATGAGATTTTAAACAAGATAGATATACTAATAAACGCCACACTAACCGCATTGAGAATCTGTGATCATAAAACAAAGTTTTTTAATTAATCTTCACACCTAAAGACGATGAAGAAACCTCCTCTTTCCCTTAAACCATTTATATATATGTTCTTGTTTCTTCCAAAGATACTTAGAGCATGAACAACCCTAAGAGCACCATTAAGTGCTTAAGGGATGCTTAAGAGGATGCTTGATGGGTGGGTCCACCAAAATCATAAGCACCACTTCTTAAATCTTCTAATTAAGCACCAGTTTTTTACTGTTCACGGATCCCACTGATACGTGGCAGTCCGTGATTGGTTCGTTTTAGTTTTTTTTTATGTTTTTTAAGAAAAAAATGAAAAAAAAGAAATTAAAAAAAATAAGCACCCCAAAATGGGATGCTAGGGTTGAAGATGCTTTAAGGGACTCTTAAATTTTTTTTTCTTTTTAAAAATAAAAATAAAAACAGATCAATCGCGGGCCGCCACGTGTTAGTGGAGCCCACGAACAGTGCAAGAAGCCAACTAAGAACACCTCTTAATTAGGAAATTTAAGAGGTGGTTCTTAAGGGATTTAGCGGGTTCCAACCTACTCGTATATAAATATCCTTGGAATCTGCAAATTACACCACAAAACTCACTTTTGTCTTGTGCTCCCTCTCTTCAATAAGTAAGAGAAGATCTCTTACGCTTTGTCTATCTAACGGTCGGAAACTAAAACTGTCTTCTTAGGAAACCAAACAAATGATAAATGATTCTTCAACAAGCTGAACTAAACATGTTACACCTGAATAGAATGACTGAAAAATCTTTTTATTAGCTCTTCGTGACACGGAAACAGGTAGTTTGGTAAGAAACACTGGGAAAATGGAAATAAGAATCATATTTTATGTATCAGAGGATTGATTTGTTCAGTGCCAAATGATGCAGAAAAGAATCATATTACTTGAGTGCTTTATTATGGCTGCTTTCACCGGCTCTCCATGTCCAAACTCCTAGTGAAAGAAAGAGAAACTATTAAGTGAAAGGAAAAAAACTATTTAAGTTAAATGAATTGGCTTTGTTTGGACTCACCCAATATCAGGAACAACAAGCAGCTTAGTGTCATGATCACAAAAAAAAAGACAGAAACTCATTCCATATCTTCCACGAATCTTTCTGCCACATCTATAGAGTGTATCCAGTGATTAAAGATCAAAGACATCAAAAGGGCAGAAGAAAAAGTAATCTTACTGAAGAAGTAATACTTTCAGGCTTCGTTAGCCGGATCCTAAGCCATAACTTCATTGCAGAATGACATTGAAAATCAAGAATACAATTATACTAATTAGATACTGAGGTTTTTGTAAAGAAGATCCTAATAAGCAACTCCATTTGAGAGTTCCTCTTTGAAGATCAGTTTGACAATTCTAGCGTAGTTTTATACACGCAGGGCCGGCTCACATGGTGGGGCGGCAAGTGCGACCGCCCCGGGGCCCAATGATATTTGCATAAAATTTTATTTTTTATTATTAGATTAAATAAATTAACTTAAAATTTTATTTTTCAACACAAAAAATTTAGATATAAATATCATGCATAAATTTAGTTTGAAAAAATATCCTAAGATAACTTTTAAAAAGTTTTTGTCATAAAAATAGTATTCAAGGAAAAAATGATCAAAATAGATTTTATCAAAAAGTGTAAATATACATTTATACCTCTTGGGTTAATTAATCTAGATTTAAGGTTTAGAGCTTTGGAGTTGAGATTTAAAATTAAATAAAAATAAAAATATAGTAAAATTTTTAAAATAAAAATGGTTATTTCGGTTATTTTTTTATTGCGAGTTATTTTTGTCACAAAAACTTAAAATGACTATTTGAAAGAACTGTCTATTTAGTTATATATATATTTAAAACTAAGCTTATTGTAATTTTTTATCAAATGTAATATTTTAAATATTTTTTAAAAATACTAAAAAAGTTTGCCTAGGGGCCCCCAAAAATGTTGAGTTGGAGTTTGCCCAGGGGCCCCAAAAATTGTTCAGCCGGCCCTGTATACACGAAGACTTTAGACCATCATCAACCCTAGTACCTCAAAGGAAAAGGAATGCTTATTTAAGAGTTTTAAGAATTAGTTTTATGGGATACTTGTAGGCCTCATCCCTTAACCACCCCATTAAACACCTTGGTTGAAGGTGCCGTTATAGGAGTAGGAAGAAGGTTTGTTTGTTTGTGGATAAGGGTTTGGATTTGCAGATTTACGGGCTTTAGATAGTGGGCGCCTGTTTTCAGAATTATAATTTATTTAACTAATATACGGTTTGCTTTTGGTTTAGTGTATATTGATCTAAACCGATTCGACTCGGTCGTTACGTCAGTTGCAACTGATAACTAACCAACAAATAATTAGTTTTTCTTAAACCAACAAAGATGTGACTAGGCCTTACTATTTTACCCGGACCCAAAATATGAACCGGAGCTGACCCGATAATATCCGACCAAACCTGAACCGAAAATTTATAATTACCTTTTAGGTCCAAAATTGCTTTACCCGAAAGAATTAGAATCGAAAATAACCGACCTGAATAGTTACGAACCTGAAAAGAACATATCCGAATAGCACCGATCTGATAAAAATCGCTTTATATCCTACTTAAAAGACGAATAATGAGCTCTATTTTCTATATTTTTATTTATAATTTAGTTGAAATATCTTTTTGATAGAGATATTTATTATTATTTGATAACATTTTAAGTAATATAAAACTTTAAATGTCAAATGTAGAGTGCAAAAAGATTTAATTTCAATTATTAATAGTTTAATATTGGTTACTTTATAACATTTTAGATAAATAAGATGGATTTTGGCTAAATATTGATTGATTTTGGATACTTCGGATCTTTTTCAGGTTCTAAATACTCGAACCTGACCTGGATTTAGGGATGCCAAATGGGCGGGCTTGGCGCATTTGGGTCTATCCAGATGAGCGCCTCTTTTTGCTAGATGATTTTGGTCTAAGCCCAAATAGGACCATCTCCAAATAGGACCATAACCAAATATAACCATGATTAGTCGGACTGTCCATAAGACCCAAACGCCCATTAATATAAATAGTTTAAAAAGATGTAAAGATTCTAAATTTCATATATAACATAAATTTAAATTTTATTATATTACAATTTGAGATTTTAATGAGAAAAATTGATTTTGCAATTTTACCGGAAAAATTTGATTTTGCGGTTTTACCGAGAAAATTTGATTTTGCGGTTTTACCGAGAAAATTTGATTTTGCGGTTTTACCGGGAAAATTTGATTTTGCAGTTTTACCAGGAAAAATTGATTTTAAGATTTTGGCAGCAAAACTTGATTTTGCGGTTATGGCGGGAAAAACTCAATTCTAAGGTTTCGGCGGGAAAACTCGATTTTGTGATTTTAGCGGGAGAACTCAATTTTACGATTTTGAGGATAAAACTTGATTTTACGATTTTAGCGGGAAAACTCGATTTTATGGTTTTGACAAGAAAAATCAATTTTGCGGCTTTGAGGGAAAAACTCGATTTTACTTTTTTAGGAGAAAGCCGATTTTCCGATGGAAACTTGATTTTACGGTTTTGACGGAAAAACTTGATTTTAAAGTTTCGGAAGGAAAACTCGATTTTAAGGTTTCGACGAAAAAACTTGATTTTGCGATTTTGATGGAAAACTCGGTTTTACGGTTTTTATGAGAAAACTCGATTTTGTGGTTTTGGCGAGAAAACTCGATTTTGTTGTTTGGCCAGAAAACAACACAATTTTGCGGTTTTGACTGAAAAAAACTCAATTTTATTGTTTTGGCGAAAAAAACACAATTTTGTGATTTTGACGGAAAAAAATAGTTTAGAAAAACAAAATGAAGTTGTAATTTCTTAATTTCTTAAATCTAAACATTTTGGCTATTTTAGTTGCTCAATGTCGAGAGGATCCAGCCCATTTTTTGCCCATGGCCGATTGAGTTTCGCGCATTTACACTCATTTTAATTTGTTTCAATATGGATCTGTCTATATTAGCAAGTAACAATATGAACACAAACCAGCATCCGCCCTTTTGACATCTCTAGTTGGATTCGTTATGGATATGAAAGTTACACGTATTTTACATATATTTTAAATCTGAAAAGAATCGGATCTGAGATGAACTACTCCAAACCAAAAATTCTTAAATACCAATTGGATCTAAATGTTTAAGATCTCAAGGACCCGGCCTAGATGTGATAATGCATCTGTTGCTCTTTTCGATAATTATGTTATCAAAAGTTCATGTTGCTCTTTTTTAATTGGTTACTAGAAGGTCTATACATTTTCTTGGGTTTTAAGATGATTTTATATTGTTAGTTGATACTAGTTTTATTTTATTTATAAGTTAAGAACTTGGTTAACAATATTTTGTTTGTTTTGCAATTTTAGTGTATCTAATTTGAACATTAACATGAACTGTAAAAGTTATTTGTAACGACTATATTTATATTTTATTATTTGTCGAAGAAAGGTTAATAATATCTGCTTCTATGTCTAGACCAAACACTAATTGCACATAGACACGTCACACGTGAAGATTTTTTTGAGAAAAGACACGTGAAGATTCCAAAACAACATTCTTCCTGCTTTACCATAAAGCTATAGATCCATTGGAAGTTGGAAACGTTATTGAATACTATTAACAAAGCTATTAAAAACACTAGAAAAGAATGGGTATCTCAAAGGTTTGTTGTTTTATGGTTAAATTTTCAATATCGAAACTGTTGAGCTTCGAAACGTTTCTCTCAGGAAAATCTCCAATGGCTGAAAGTTCAGAGAAGACAAAGCTAAGCCTGAGACTTCTAATAGATGAGGAGAAGAATAAGGTTGTCTTGGCTGACGCTGGTAAAGATTTTGTTGATGTGCTCTTTAGTTTTCTCACGTTACCAATGGGCACTATTGTCAGATTGCTCGAGAAACATCGAACGTCGCCTCAAGTTGTTATAGGATGTTTTAACAATCTTTACAACAGTGTCTCAGACATGGGTCTTGAGAGTTTTCAGACAGAAGCATGTAAGCAAATGCTACTCTTTCCCAGGAGTGTGAATCATGAAAAGTACATGAAGATTAAGTTGAGAATAGATGACACAAAGGCTATCAAGTACTTTGTATGTGGTGATTTTGGGCCTTTTGGCTATAGCCAATGCCATGAGAATCTTTATAGCATTTCGAACACCGAGAAATGTCGGTGTGGGGAAATTGTGAACTCCAAGATCGTCAGAGGATTGATGAACCGGGAGATTAAGGGACTTGAAGAAGATGAAGTCGTCAAAGAAAAGATCTTGAGATATGATAGTGATGGGAGTTTTTGTTAGTTGTGAGGCTTCTTCGTTCATCAATTAAAGATGATCTGAAAGTGGCGTCGAGCTCTGTGGATTTCGTGTTAAATACTCTTAGAGGCATGGGGTATTCAAATGCTTACAAGCTTGGTGAAATACTTCTTGATGTCGGTTTCAGCGAGGTACTTTTGTCATTATACATTGGTCGTTGTTTGTATATATATATATATATATATTACATTTTCTTGAATGTTTTGTTTGTGTGATGATTCATCACAGGTACTCACTTTGCTGGAATGTTTATTTACTTCGGATACTCCTTTAACCGACACTTTTCTGAGGAAGCAAAGTCCACTGCGCATGATCAGATCTCTTAAACCAGTAAGTCCAGTTGTGCAAGAATCTGGAGCAGGACCAGATCAGACCATAACTTTGAAAGTGTTTGTTAGAAAACTAGATAGGAAGGTTCTCTGTGTTGAATGTGGAGCAGATTTTGCTGAACTTCTCTTCACTTTTCTAGCTTTACCACTTGAATCTGTGTGGGAAATCTCTGGAGAGGATATAACTTTGGGATGTATTGATAACTTATTCAGAAGCTTCAGAGGTTTGAATGAAGGAACTGAGGATTCCTCCTCTTCCAAGTGTCTGCTTCCTTCCTATTATAGTTGCCCTAAACAGTTACTTGATGTTGTCACTGAGCAACCAGAGATTTATTACAGTTCCAATAACAGCTGGTATGAAACCCAAAACCGTAGTAAGTTCACAAGAAAGAGGCCTGAGTGTCTGAATTCTCAAGGCGAAAACACGCTTAATACATCTGAAGATAAAGCTCATGCTAGAGTTTTATATATGCGAAGTTTTGGGTTTGTGGGGGCATACACAAAGTTTTTGGTAACTGATGATTTGGTTATCAAACCAAAGAACTCAGTCTCAAACATTAGTTTGCTGAAGTTACAAATGCACTTAGAGGAGAAAGATGTTGAGGAACAAGTGATCTCCATTGGTAAATCAGAGGTAATTTATTTCGTTTGATTCTATTATTTGACACCTCTGAGGAAAATTTATCACCAAATATGTTCTTCTATTGCAGGCTACTAGTTTATTAAGAGCTTCAATGATGACACCTTCTGCTTTAACTACTTGTTTCTGGAACTTAATCACAAAGCAGGCCAAACATGAAACTTAAGGGAAGAAAATTGAACAAGACAGTGTTTATCAAATTATAATATAAGAGGCTACAAAGCATTTATTTTACTACTGGTCTTGATCTTTGTGAATGAACCTGATTATTTTTTTAGATATTGTAACAACATTGATCGTTAATCTTCTTGCTGAGCGTTTGCTTCTGTAACTTGGTTCTTAATATATTGTGTTTTGTTTTGAAAGTTTAGTGTAACTTGTAAATCTCTCAGTCATCCAACTGTAAAGGGATAATTTTCGAATGAACTATGCAGGACAACGCCAAATGAAATATACATTTAGAACTATGCTGGACAACAACGCCTAATGTCCTCCAAAAAGATGAAAAAGACATTTAGATACATAACTAGTAAAGTTGGACAAAATATCGGTAATATTCGATTTGATTCATTATTTATTTTGACTTGAATCAAAAAATTTAAATATCTATTACTCTACAAAGCAAATATTAATATGCAATATCCGTAAAAACGAATTAAATCATAAATACTAATATTTTTGAAAACAGTAATCTGATATGATCCGTTATACATGTATTTAGAGAATTATATATAAAAATTATATTATTATATTTATATGTAAGTTATACAATATTTTCATTCATAAATTGATCATTTTTCAACCAGCATTTTCAGTGAAAGAAAGAGATTGTTCAACTTATACCACCAACTCATTAGAAACTTCTTTGAATGTAGGTTCAAACACTCTTAATGACTTCAAACCACATTATGTAGTTAAAACTGATTAATTCTTGCTTTGGCCAATAAACCATTCTTGGTACTCCTTGCATATTTGCATATGCTTTTGCACCTTTGAAATTCCATACTTAGTTGCACATGACAAGATATTCTGGAAATAATGGAAAATTCACTTGTCACGACTATCCTTCGTCCTAGTGTATTGTTTCTACACCAGTATCGATTTTGCATATGTGCTTAAGGCACATTTGCACATGGTCCTTTCCTTTTTCTTTCAAAAATAGGGTTTTATTTAACTAAATAGTATAAATAATAATATTAAGGTCTTAATTTTTAATTTACCGCAATATAGCTAAAGTTTTTTTTTTGTGATTCAGCTTAAAACTTTCATACACTCTAAGCCTCGGGTCGACTATAAGTCAATCATAACGAAACATTCGCGTTAAACCCCCAATTATTTTGAAAAATATTACATAGACAAAAGTCCCCCAAAATATTTTTAAGGCCCCCATATTTATTTTAAAATAAATTAGTTCAATTTTTTGATAAATCGCTTACGGTCCCCTAAATCTGAGAGCCCACCCTGTTTACGTTAGACCTCTTCTACACATCAGACCTAGGCACACGACTATTTTATTCACCTAGGTTGCTTCACAACCAGCTACCCATGGTGCTCTAGCAGTACCACTTTACTATTTCCGTTCCTTTTAACAAAGTGATAAAACGTGAAGGGTCGAAATAAATTTGGGCCTAAATATACAGTTACTGGCCCAAAAGCCTGTAAGATGTTATCCAAATTTTCTAGTTCACACGCTCAGACAACAGAGAAGATAGAGAGACGAGACCATGCCTGTGTCCGTACACTCCTTCATCGCCACGAAGCTAACGACTACACCGTCCTCTACTCGGCTTTACAATAATGTCTCACGCCGTAGAGTTGGTTCCATCTCCGTGAACTGCTCGGTGGAGACGAAGGAAGCTGACCGGTGGGCGAAGCTGAAGAATGGGAACGACTCACTCGAGATTTGCAGAGTTCTCAACGGAATGTGGCAAACAAGCGGAGGATGGGGGAAGATCGATCGAAACGGCGCCGTTGATGCAATGCTTCGATACGCGGATGCTGGTCTCTCTACTTTCGACATGGCTGATCATTGTAAGCAAGCTAAAGAGAATTGTCTTAATGCTATTATTATTTGTTTGCTCTCAGACAAGTTGTTTAGTTGTGAAGGTTACTAATGTAATTGTGACTAATATGAATCTTTGATGTTTAGATCACTGTAAGTAGTTTTAATGCTAATGCTTTGTTTGCTCTTCAGACAAGTTGAACTGGAAGGTTTAATAGTTGTGGAGATTAATAATTTAATTGTGATTAATATGAATCTTTGATGTTTAGATCAGTGTAAGTAGTTTTAATGCTACTGTTTTGTTTGCTCTTCAGACAAGTTGAACTGGAAGGTTTAATAGTAGAGGAGAGTAATAATTTAATTGTGGTTAATATGAATCTTAGATGGTCCTGCTGAAGATCTTTACGGCATTTTTATCAATAGGGTTCGTCGAGAACGTCCACCAGAGTATTTGGAAAAAGTTAAAGGGTAAGTTAGTCAAAACTCAATTCCAAGCCATTTGGATCAGACTTTTGTATAAGATATGTCTAAAAATGATTAGGCTATGTTGTAATGATGCAGTTTGACAAAATGGGTTCCTCCTCCGGTGAAGATGACAAGCAGCTATGTTCGTCAAAACATTGACATTTCGAGGAAGAGAATGGATGTGGCTTCTCTTGACATGCTTCAGTTTCACTGGTCTTTCTCCTCTTACGCTTAGCTTCTGTAGTGACCATTATGACTCTGTGTAATGCATTGTTCCCTGTTACTATTTTGCTAATCTGAGGTTTTGGAATAGGTGGGATTATGCGAATGACGGTTATCTTGATGCACTGAAACACCTTACTGACTTAAAAGAAGAAGGTAAGCAATATAAGATGCTATGTTAATCTCTCCCTTCTTGTGATTATCATTTTATATATCTTTTTGTTTGCAGGTAAAATCAAGACTGTTGCTTTGACAAATTTTGACACACAGAGACTTGAGAAAATCTTAGAGAATGGGATCCCTGTTGTTAGCAATCAGGTGATGTTCGAATATCTTTTTTTCCTTCCAAGTTCCTTTATTGTATTGTTCATGGTGCAAATTCTTTCCAGGTGCAACACTCCATTGTAGACATGCGTCCTCAACAGAGAATGGCTCAGCTTTGCGAGCTTACAGGCGTCAAACTTATTACGTAAAATCTCTTCTTAACTCTCTTGAACATCTCGTTTGGTTTCCTTCCTCTTAACTACTATCATGGCCACACATCATCGGTGTTTCGAGTGTAGATATGGGACAGTAATGGGTGGTCTACTGTCAGAGAAGTTCCTAGATGCCAATCTAACAATCCCTTTTGCTGGCCCTAGTTTGAATACTCCTTCTCTCCAAAAGTACAAAAGGGTAAGTGTTCCAAGTCCTATTCACAGATTAGCCTCATCAATGAATTTTTATGGTTCATCATTACAGAATCACCCTACTGTTTACTTTAGAAAAGATTCTTGAGAGTGTAACATTATTACAGATGGTTGATGCATGGGGAGGGTGGAATCTATTCCAAGGTTTGCTTCGTACGATGAAGAGCATAGCCACAAAACATGGAGTCTCTATTCCGACAGTAGCTGTGAGATACGTACTAGATCAGGTATCTCACTCTTCCTTACATCACATGGATTGTTCTTGACTCTTAAGGCCAATCTGGCTTATGATTTGTTCTGAAAATCATCGCAGCAAGGAGTTGGAGGATCAATGATTGGGGTGAGACTAGGATTAGCGGAACACATACAAGATGCAAACGCTATATTCTCATTGGTATTGGATGATGAAGATATGAATAGCATACAAGAGGCTACCAAGAATGGTAAAAATCTTCTTCAAGTGATTGGTGACTGTGGAGACGAATACCGACGTGTCTGATCTTGTAGAATACCGTATACATGAGTTCAATACTTGAACAAATTTGAGTGGTTTAAATGGATGTATTACACTACTTTGACTCAAAACTATTTCAAAAACTAAACTATGTACTGTTACATGGGCTAAAACCTAGAAAATATATCTATCGTATTAAAGTTGAAGTACCACTTTGACTTAACTCTTGATTCACCTAATTATTTACAACTTATACCGATGAGTTAATAAGGGCATGTTTATTGACGATCTCTTAGCAAGGGTTCTTAATTTTTCTAAGAGATGTTTCTTAACTTTTAACTAAGAAAACTTAAGAAACGTCTCTTAAATAAAAGACTTAAGAGCCGTCTCTTAGCCAAATTTAAAAAAAAAAAAAAAGTCAAATTATGTTAAGAACCCCACCTTAAGAGACCGCTGATAAACATGACCTAACTAAAAATCAATTTTCCGAATTGATTTCTTTTTATTTATGATACATTTATTATTTGGAAAATGGATATTCTCAATTTTATTCTGCCTACAAAATTACATGGTTTATTTGACATCTAACTTCTCTAATTAATTATTTTACGTTTTTGATTATATATATCAATATTTTTTTATGTCACAATACTTTTTTTATTGTCAACAAATCGTGACAAGTGTTTATGTTAATCATATTTATATAACATACATCAATTAAAATTTACACAATAATTAGTTTAATATAGCACCAATTATTCAGCTTACATGTTCTCTCGCCTTTCACTAAATTTTATTTGAAAGCAAATGCATATTATGATAATATTTAAACCTTATTAAATTAGTTTTCCTTAAATAGTTTACATATACTACTGAAAATAATATATCGTTAGTATACTTTATTTGATAAAATTAACTTTTTCCAAATTTGAAATTTTGAACTTAAGCATTTTAAAATATATTTAAAATTTAATTTTTTATATAATTTAAACGGATATTAAAGTTGAACTTGTAATTTTCCAAACCGATTATAAATAAAAATTTATAAATACCCGAATGGAGTTAAAATCTCTATCCATGTTACATTGTTATGTAAGTGCAACTATTACATTGTTGTGTGTTTTAAATGTCTATATTTTGTTTTAAAATGAACTCAAAATGCAAACTATTAATATACTTATAAATAAGAAAATATTACATCAATTTAGGACTAAAACTAAAAATGTACAAACATTCATAAATTTTCATAGATAATATACGTATATTTTCAAATACAATACCAAGACAATATTGATTGAAAAAAATAATAAATAAATAAGCTTTTAATTATATTTATACTCACTAATTAATTAGAATAAAGAAACAACTAATCAGGTTTTCCAAAAAAAAATGGCATAAATTCTTTTTAAAATTCACTAGTGTATAATAGCAATAAAATATATTTGGTGTGCTAATAACATAATTATATGTATCACCACACAAAATTTAAACTATTAACATAGTGTAAAAAAATTGCATAAGTTTAGGATTAAATATAAAATTTTACAAACGTTTATGTTTTATAAGTGTGCTTTTACGCATACAAAACCAAAACAATATTGATAAAAAGCCAAAATATCACAGATAATTAAGTACTTGACTTTTACATAAATTTATTAACCGAGATTAAAAACAACTAAGCAAGTTTCCAAATTGTTAAATGTAGTCACATGCATATAGTTGCGATAAATATATTAACTATGATAATAAATTATAAATTTATTATAATTTATACATTCAAATATATAGATATAAAATAATGTGATTAATAAATTATTGAGTTGATTAATAAATTAAATAACCACATCAATATGTCTTACCAAAATTAACATGTATTAGAATTTACACATTTAAATATATTACATAATTATATAAATATAAGAAATAAAATATAACAATAATGTTATTTTACTTAACTAATTAAAATAAAATATAATCAAAATAAATAGAAAACAAGTTACAAATAATTATTTTGTAGTTTCTAGGGTTATTAATTAATATTTTGTCATGGCAATAATATTAGAATGTAGATTAGTTCCTTTTTTCTTTAAAATTTATATGTTTTAAAAATACTATCACTGTGTATAGCTTAGAAAATCTCTAAATTATTCTTTTTAAAAGACTAGGCAGTCACTAATACAAAAAAAAACATTTACTTTCACTACATTTCTTTTTTCCACTTGACTTTGTACTCTTGTGTATTCTTTTAAAACGTCATCTCATTTTTCTTGTCTTTCGACGATCTCGCCTATAAATTATTTTGTTTATAAATTCTGGAATTCTAATTTTGTAATACAATCTTCACAAAAATGAGACAACATGTAATTTAATAAAGAGGCGGATATCCTTTAATATGTCGATCACTCGATTGGTCAGAAAAGAAGCAAATTGTAGATAATATGAGTGTTAAAGTCTTCAAGTGGAAATGGGAACCAACGATTATGTTTTCTGACGTGGTATTAAAATATTATGTTTCCAAATTATTCGTATTTACATATTCTAACTGTTGTATTTATTTATTTATTTGTAACTAACCGTTGTATTTATTACTTTCTCTACTTCATATTAAGTGTTTTTAGAGTAAATTTTTTGTTATAAATGAATATTATTTTAAGATTGTAATACAATTTATGTTATTAATTTTTTTATTTTATCCCAATCTAAGTTTTTTTTTAAAATAAAAGAATTTTAATAATTAAATAAAGGTAAAACTGTGTATTTAAACTTTTTTTATTAGACTGAAAAAACTTAGAAAGATACGGAGGAAGTACGCTCTATATTGAAAGTGAGTCAGATGTATTAAATTTTGAAAAGACGGGATATAATATGTTGATTGGTCAGAAAAGAAGCAAACTATAGACATCAGTGCTAAGCTTTGCAAGTGGAAATGGGGAACCAAAAACATTGTTTTCTGACGGCAACTTGAAAGTTGAAACATGCCAGCTCGGTGCATGAAAGACGCGATGTCGACATGCAGACTGTTTAGGGATTACAAAACACAAAGACCCAAAACTCTCAGTGGCGGCATAGACTTTATAACCCCACTTGCTAACTTCACACACGGTTCACGTTCATATATAAATCACGTGTTTCTTTTTGAAGGTCCACGTGTTTCATTCCATTTTTTTCACGAGACATTCAACAATACTTAAAAAATAATTGCCATTGAGGCTATATATATATCTTGTACAATTAGATTTTTTCCTGCGCCATGTGTAGAAATAAAAGTTTTAAAATTTAATTTATATTAAAAAGAGTTTTTATAGTTTATTAATTTTAATATTTGTTTACAATATTTAATTTTAGTTTTTCATTTAATTATATGTAAAAATTAAATAAATTAGATATTTTTATTTAAATTTTTATTTAATAATACATATGTATATATCTAAAATTATAATCTTAGAAATATTTTTTTTTCTATTTTTTTTTGATTAAAATATATTAAATCAAATTCTATAAAATTAAGATAAAAATATTTTAGGTATATAATTTTCAAAACACAAAACTGAATATTATTTCTAAAATTTGTAGACATTAAAAAAACACTCAATGGAATTGGGATTAGTTTTTTTTTTAATTGCATAAACTCTTAAAGAATTGTTTTAATCATAAAATTATAATTATAAAAATATAATTAAATAATATTTTTTAAAAATATAAATTATTATTATATTATTTATTGTTATATTAATCATGATTTATTAGTTATTATCATATTCTAATAAACTTACCAAAAAATATAAATTAACATTAAATGTATATGTCTATGTTACAATTAACTTTAATCTATGTCATCATTGATATTATCATTTTTTCTTTTAAAATTAACTTGGTGACGACACATGACAAATCACTTTTCAAATAATGTTTAGGAGACTTTAAGAAAAAACAAACCTAAAATACTAAACTAAAGTTCATACCAGAGGCCTCTGATCAAATGATTTAAAAAGATGAATTGTAATCAAAGAGGAAAATACGAACCACAATTTCTCAAGACACTTATTAGTTGAATGTTTTGTTCGTCATGGTTGGTCTATATAAAAGTAAACAATATATTACGAATGGTCTTAAAATATCTGGATAATAAAGGAAAGACAACTTATTGTAATTACCGTATCCTTTTGCGTTAGTTTGATATGCAATGCTAGTACTATATATCAAAGTGGAATTTGTTTATTTTCAGTCATGTCTCTTTTATAGTGTCAGTTACATATATCCTTAAAACATAAACAAAATATATTCTTAAAATTTTCTACACAGAAAAACAAACAACATATATCACATTTGATATTTATAAAATAATGTCATCTCCCAACGGTTCTGTTCACCATCCAAATTCATGCCAATTTACATCTACTTGTTTTCATTATCTTCTATATGAATGAATTTAGCAATAAAAATTTTCGATTTTCAAAAATAATATTTCATATCAATGATGATTTGAACCCATAACAAAAAAACAACTTTATTACATAACCACTACACTACCAACACTTTGATATTTTAAATTTATTCATCTTTCAAAGAAAATGAAAAATTGTACCAAATTTATAATAAATATGTTACGCCTTGACCGTCTTCATCAGATCACTCAGTCCATGAGATCCACAACCCTTCGATTAGTGTCATAATTTTTGGGATTCAAAATATTTTTAATTGATCATACTATTACCAGGTGATATTTTTGTATTTTGATCTTATCCATATGATATAGGGTATCACTTCATGATAAATTACTCATTTTTCAATATTCCAATTTATTATATTTAATTCTGAAGTTTTTTATGGATATGTGATCAAATAAATAAATGTAATTTAATTATATATGTAACCAAATCAATTATACTAATCATATCCATACACACCACTATATATCAAAAATATAGATATTACAATCATCTTCACTCACACAACGCAATATCTTCGTTACACCTCAAAATTGTTATCCATGTTAGGGAGCATAAGTAAGAGTTCATATTTGTATGAGTTCGGCTTGATACCACGTTAACGTCATGACCAACTCCGTTAGCGTGCTTCCACGTCGACTCACTCGGCCCGTAGGGCCCACAATTTAGCCACTGGTTGGTGCATTAATTTTCATGAGGCTCAAAATACTTGTTTCTTAACCTTACAAATCATGTGATCTCTTCACGTGATTTAACCTTATTCGGTCGATATCATGAATCACTTTCTGATAAATCATTCATATTTTCATTATTCTAGATTAAAAAAGTTTAATTTTAGATTTTTTTTTTTTTAAATATCTAACTGAAAATAGTATATTTCAATAATATAGGTAATCAAATCAATTTTATTAAGCATATACACACACCACTATATACCATAAATTAGTACGTTACAGAATATATTGTCTCTCAAAATCACTTGTTAATGAAAAAAAATATATTTCAAAAATATTCACTATCAAATAAATCCTCAGTTTCATTTTTTTTTTCTGAGAAGTTCCAACCGTTTATTTCCACGTTGGAAATGAGTTAGGAGAATGCACGTTTTTTGCCCACGCATTGTTAACAAACATAGACACACAAGGCAGGTACACTCTTAAATGTCTAAGAGCACCTCCATCGGTGCATTGTTGGAAAGGTTCTAAGCATTTAACAAAAATCAAAAATAATTAAAATTAAGAGAGAGAATGACCAAAGGTTCTAAACTGAGGCTTTTAAGAAGCGGTCCTAGTAATTAAAGGACATGTGTCAACACAGAAAAGTAAAACGTGATCAATTAATTATTATACTAATTTTTTTTTTCTTTTAGAAACTTTGGTAGTCTCACACCGATGGAGGTGGTCTAATGTACCAGCCGACAAATTCATCGAACGTTACTATTATAAACGTCCAAAAATAAATCTTTCTCACGGTCTGATAAACTCTATTCAGTTCACACTTCTAAGGGGTCCTAGCAGACTCTTCAAAACGTTGTTTCTTAATTAGCAAGTTTTGTATCTATACCAAATCTAAATCAGTATTCGATTGTATCATTATCAAATACATTTGATTTAGTTCTTCATATATAACTCTATATCTATTCTTATAGCAATTAAATATTATGTTCTGAGTCTTCTGACCATTCACAATAACTTGTATTGTTTTAAAAACATATACAACGGTACTTTCAATTTTATATTGTTTATAAATTATTAAATATGAGATCTAATTTATTAAATATTTTGTATAATTTTTGTGTGTGTTTTTTTCATTTTTAATTGTTATATGTTGTTGAGTTTGTAAAATCTTCGAAATCGGTTAAGGAGACTTGATGCAAAATGGTTTGATAATGTACTACGTGAGAAAAGCAGACAAGGGGGTACCGTTACATATCTATTGCTGGCTCACATGTTCACGCTACTTATGGTTAGGTTCTTCAAATTATAAACTATAACATGTGACATGTCATGTCTCTTTATATAACACATTTAGTTCCTTTTTAATAAGGGAACACTACTTTTATATAGAACGACCATACCCGCCCACATGATTTTCTATATAATGATGTAATTATTGAGTAATATTTATTTACTAAACTATTTTTGAAAAAAAGAAATTTTTTTATTAAATATACTCATTGTACGGAGTTGTTTGTAAAGTGAACCAAATGACCAGAAAATGTCAACCAAATGCATTCGAATAAAGAGATCAATAATATCCACAGTTTTTCAATGGGAAAATTTCATAGAAATATTTCAATTAAATTTCATTAATTTTTGAAATACTTAATTTTTTTTGTTACTCAATTTAATACCTCAACTAATTATTTTTGTCTTCTTAATACACTAAATTTTAAAAAAACTGTTCACTGTAATACTCAAATTTTATTTATTTTAATTAAAAATATTGATAAATTTTAAACAAAATTTATAAAATCACTCAAATTAATAATATTGAAATAATTTATAATATAAATTTAGATTCTAGAAATAAGAAGAACTAAAATTTTGGATGATATTTTTAAATTTATAAAAACATAATTTTGAATGAAAAATAAATAAATACATTTTAAGTTTCAGAAAATATATTAATTATTGAAAAAAATTTAATTTTATCCACAATTTAGATTATTTTATTTCTAAAACTTAAAATAAAATTAGAAATTTTAATATTTGGTTTTGAATTTTTGGAGATCTTTTTTAGTTTTTAAAAAATTGTTTAATATTTTTAATTAAAATGAGCATACTTTGAGTAATATAGTGAACATCATTTTTAAACTTAGTGCACTAAATGAAAAAAGTACAGTAGGTATTAGTCTGTCACAATTGTCGTCAACAACAAAAATGTACAAAAAGATTATAACTAGGTATTAATCTGCCACAATTCTCGTATAACATGGGAAAATGTATAAAATAGATTGAGAAAGCTTAAATATCTAAAAAAATGTGTTCTCAAATTTATTGTAAATTTGTAGAGAAGTTTAAAAATTCTGGAATAATTTTTGTTTTTCTGTTGTTTAATCTTGTCATAATATATTTGCTAAAATAAAATTTTAGAATTATTTATATTGTGTTATCAAATCTGCAGAAAATTGGTAAATAACTGTGAAAATCTTAGAATGACATTTCTTTGTTTCTAATGTTGTAACAATTTGTTTTAGTGTGAAAATCTTTGAATTATTGTCATTGTGTTATCAAATCCACTTAAATTGGTTGAGATTGATGAGTCTTGAATTTACTTTTTATAGTATTATCAAATCTTACAAAAACTGACATATTATTTTATTATTTTAGTTACAATGGTATCTTATTTTTCTTCAATTGGTATAACTTTACAAATAGCATCGTATGGCATATTATTTTCACCTACAACACTATAACATTTTATAAAAAATTATACGCATCTAGAAAAAATGTCACCTTTTTACTTACAAATATAGCTCACAAGAAGATAAACTTATATGCATGTCTATATACAAATTTCTCATGATCCAGTCAAAAGTTTTTATCAAAATCTGATGAATTCTGGTATGGTGTAGTAGAAACCTATGAGAATGAGGAAAATATAAATTGGAATAAACGTTAAAAAAGATCCAATCAATCTCGAGTTCAAACTATTGATGTTATTAAGAGTATTAATATATAACTTGTATTTTCTATTTTTATTTGAATAATATTTCAGTTCAATCAAGTCAAGCCAAAGTAATGCTTAAAAGATCCAAAGTAATTTAGGTTGGAAATTTAATCATGTCTTGAATAACATTAAACATTTGAGAAGTTTCAAGATAGTGACACACATGCTAGACTAGTGAGAAATCAATGTGGTTTGGGATATACATCTTGAGATTGATGATGTTTACTCATGATTATGCTACACAAGCATATCCAAATTTATCTACAATCTCTGAATTCAAATGAGGATGAAGATATTACTGGCTGATCTACATCTCAAAGACCAATAGGGATGAAAAATCATACTAAAAAAATGATGATCAAGTATCAATGATGATCATACTAAAATCATACATGTATACCTGTACAAATATATTTTTATGAATCAAAATTTTATGATAATGTATAATAAAATTGTTGTATATAATATTAAAAATATACTAGGATCAGACCCGCGCGTCCGCGCGGGTGTTTGTTTTCGATATACTTATAAACATTTCAAAACACATCAATTTTATTTTAATTTAACGTTTTCATTTGTGTTACTTTAGCAATTTGTTAAAATTATATTTTTCATTATTATATTGTATTATATATTTTTTATTGGATATATGTTGGATTAGTTATTATGTAATTTCTTTTTTAAAAAGTTGTAACTATGTATTAATACACTGATTTTACATATTTTAAAAAAAAAAATTAATTGAATTTAAATCCAAATATGTGTGTATATATATGTATTTTTACAAAATAAAACATTACATAAATGATTTTTAAAAATTAAAATAAAAAAATATAAAACATGTGTCTGACCTGAAAGTGGAGTTTATTTAAGAAATATATTATAAATTTTAAAATAACTAAGAAAAAAATAATTTTATACAGCAAGTAATGTATATTTTATATTTTGTTTTACAGTGAAAGTTAATTATATATTTAATAAAATTATAATCAACAAATCATGATATTATCCTCCATAGGTAGAGATGAGTATTACATAATCAAAGTCTAGATATTGATCTGTGCGTCCACGCGGATTATGGTTTTCACTTTTTGTTAAATGTTGATATTTGTTTTTCATGTCACCATTATATAATTATATGTTTTATAATATAAATATTTGTATATAAATTAGAACCAATTTATGGATATGTTTTGGTATAATTAATCTAATATAAATACGTTGACACTAAGTTCCATAATTTATTAGCAATATAAAATTGAATATTTTTAAAATATAAATTTTAGTTATATAAACATAATGTACAACCAATATTTACACATTGTTATTATGAAATCTATATAATTATATGTTAAATTTATGAATATATTAAAACTATAATATGTTTTGGTTGGAGGTGTATTTGCTTAAAAACAGTTACTTCCTTCAATCTGTTATAATCCAAAATATATTTTATAAAATATTTTTCATTGTTTTGTATTTTTAAAATCTATATACACATACAAAATAGCTATGATATTAATAAATTTTACTAAACCCACCTCATACAAATAAATTGAATGAGTAATTATGATAAAAAAACTGTAACAAAAATGGGCCAAAATAATAACTAAATTTTGTAGAAACCAAAATATTATTGGCAAACATAGTTTTTTAAGGAAATTATACCTAATTTTTTGTTTGTTTGTAACTTTTTTGTCGGTGTTACAATTTCTCTCATCTTCTTTCTTTTTGATTATTTTTTAACAGATAAGTTAGCTAATGTTAAGCATTTAAATTATTATTCTCTTTACGATAATATGTATCGTCATTCTAGACATGCCCTTATAAGTATAATGTGTCCATGATTTTTACTAATACATAAGTTAATAGTATAAATGGCTAGATTTGAGAGACATGTATAATAGATTATTTCTTTTTTAAACAAATACAATTAATAGCATATATTTGTAAATTTTAGCTAAAATATATATGTGGTTAATTAATTGCTAAGATCGCATGAGCAAAGTATGGATATAACGTTTGTCATTTATAAAATACATACTCATTATAATTAGTGATAACAGAAAAAGATTATGAATATTTGTCAAATATGGATAAGTTAGAAAAAAATAATTGGTTGTCTATATTTTAGGAATGTTTTTATAAGATATAGAAGATTTCGATAACCCCAAAAACGTTTAGTTTGTTTATAATGTATAATTTAAATATATTTATATATTGCAAATAATATCGTGTACATACAAAATATAGGTGGGTTAAATTATAATTTGAATACAGAATTTAAACTGGTGGATTTGCAGATAATAGTCTATCTTATAATTATTTATTTTATAATATTAATTTATGTATTAGACATGTTTGAAGGATAACCTATTAATTTGTGTATAAATGACATGTTTGCTAAACCATTTCATTGATAATGATTTTTTAATCATGATATATATTGGAAATCAAGTGGTTAAGTGTTTACACAAATTGTTTTTTCTTATGTGGTGAACAAAACTTTAAATTATTAGTTTTGATCCTGTAGACCGTGTCATATTTGGTATTGAATCACATTTGTTTTGATTTTTGCAACATAATTTTAAATTGAGGAATATTCAATAACAAACCACGTGGGTTTAGGTGCACTTGGTTTTGTAAAAAAATTTGGGCATGGTTGTTAAGTTATTAAACGATTGTGTTTAAGTCTAGTGGCATTCAATGGTAAATATAAGAAAAAGTTAGAGTTAAGTACAAATTGTACTTAAGATATATGTTTTAGAATATAAGTAAAATTGATTTATTTTAGAATATAAGATATATATTTTTGACATTTAATTCAATTTTTCGATTTAATAATTTAAAGATGGTTTTGATGCATTGATATAGATTCTGGTGAAAATAAATAATAAAACCCATTTTACGGTTACAAATATACAAAATATAATTAATGAATCAAACAAATTAGTAATGGCTTATTGTGAGCACATGTCCATATAAGAAGTGATTTAATTTGTGTTTGGATATAGGGATAATATCAGTGGCAAAGAATTGTAATTTTTGTGGAAAATTAAGAGGTATTTCCTATTTGTACTCCTCTTTTAATAGATTAGATGGTGTTATATATTTATATTTTTCATCATTTATCATACTGAATTTACATTGGAATATTATTTATATGAAAATATATGTAACATATCTATATATTATAGAAATGATTCTTTTTATGACTTTTATTTTGATTATTACTAATAAATAATAAAAATATAATTATGTAGCTTTAAAATAATATTGTTCATTAACTATTTAAATCTATGTTTATTAATTATTTCCAAACCACATATCTAAGAAAATAGAAAAAGACAAAAATAACTGAAAGCTAGATTTATTAATTATTGTTGCCAGACAAAGAATACAATGAATTTTCTTGCCAAACAACTTTTATAACAATTAAAGAAGACAATTGCACAAAAGGAATACCATCTGGAGATTCAAAATTGAAATTATGTCTTAAGTGTAAAGGAGGAGAAAAAAGTTCAAAATTTGGATATCCAAAAATTCATACATATGTACATGGAACGAACACATATTTACAGAAATTGGTAACAAAACAACAAGATTAGGAACCCCCCCCCCCCATTCATCTACCATAATGGGTCAATATTTTTAATGATCTTAGTGTATCAAATTGAATTATCTGATTATTAAGTTTTTCTAATCAATATTATATTAAATTTATTTTAAATTACGAATTATTTTACGTTGTTTTTTTTGACAACATGTTGTTTTAAGTTTTTTTTGTTCTTTTTTAAATCTGTTATCAATTACGTATATTTAATGTTATTATTTACTATTTCATTTTATTGTATTTTACCTAAAAATCTATATTGTTGAATTTCCGTTATCACTTCAGTTTTAGTAAGAGGGAGTGAATTAGCATAAACTTCGTTTGCCTTTCCATTGGATCCTCTGGCATTAATGGTAATCAGGAAACATGTTTGTATTTAAATAGATGTTATTTGATCATTGAAAACTGTAGAATGACACATGCATAATGGCTGAAAATGAATCATCGAGAAACAAAGTTGGAATATCTGGTTAAAACATGGTAAAGTTGGCTCAACATATGGAAAAAAAACCTAGCCCATGTTTTTTTTTCAAATGAAATGTAGATCATTGTATAGAAATGAACGGCATAATTGAGAGATCTCTTGGATTAGAAGGGATCACAACAGCCTGGTTGATATCAAATGCCATAGAATTGGAGTTGGTGAGATTCTTTTTGGACAGTTGATTGCTTGTCACACTTAAATTATGAGTAATTTTTGAGTCATCTTCAACTTTAGCATGCGAGACAATTTTACATTCTTAACATTTTAGAATATTAATCAGAAAGATCCACGGCAAGTTAGCACACCTTGATCTTTAAAAAATAGATAAAATGATTGTTAGTTACACGAACAATATACTACCACATAACATATCCAAATAAAAGTAATATATTGGAAATTACAAAAAATATATGAATCACATGATAACATCTATAAACTTGTATGGTACCACTAACATTATCAACTTAGTTTCACTAGCAGAAAAATATATCAGAATTTGAATCTTATAACTTTCAATAATGTTATCTGAATGTTGATCTAAGTGTTTTTATTTTGAATGTGTGCACTTACCATCGGATGTTGCAAGATTCAAAGCTCACACTTTCCGATTATCAAAATTATGTTAATGATATTAGCAACATAACACATATTAATTTATGAACATTGTCATGTAATTTATATATTTTGTCTAATTTTTAATACATTAATTTTGTCCTAGTATATAATCATGTAGTAACATATTTTGTTTATAGATAACAACTATTTTTTCTTAAAATTATCTCAAAGACAACTACAGTGTGAACAAAATAATTGTTAGTGCCACACAAGGTCAACGCCACAGTTGTTTATTATTCAGAAACGATAAAAATTTCTGATGTGCAAAATCACAATATTACTGTATATAGTATGTTATTAGCGGTTTCTAATCCTTTTTGTTTATCATCTCTTTAAAAAAAATCTTAATTCTTGATGAGATTTTTATAATCACCTTTTAACTTCTATATAGCATATTATCATTTTTCTCTTTTCATATTAAAATTAAATAGCATTAAAATCAATTCTCGACTGATATATAGAAAAATCCAATTGCTTTATAAAAGGTAAAATATACAAAACAAACTGAAAACTTTAAATAATAATTTTTCTCAGTAGAAAAATAATAATAATAAACTATATGAAGAAATCATCCAAAGTTAAATCTATACATGTTGAGTCCATTTTCAAGATCGATTATAAAGATACGAATTTAAGAAAACTATTAATAATCTTGATAATCACTGAGTTACATTGTCCTCCATATCTCATTTTTCTTTTTGTTTTTCATAATGAGCAGTTGGTTTGACATTCTGTTTTACGAAATTGAGCTATGTTTTCTGGAAGGTATTCTGAATTTTCTGATCGGATGTTTTTTTCAGCCAACAGATAATAATAAATTATTTTGCTAAGATAATTGCTTAAAGTAAATACACACAAAACTTAAAGTTGTATGTTTATATCTTGTTCCAAAAGAACAATATATAGTTTATACTATTTCTTCCACTTTATAATAAGTATCTTTTAAAAAAAAATCCTACAAATTATAAAATATACTGTACCAGAAAATCATATATGCTCTTCAAAATTTGGTTACTCTTGAAGTTTGTCACTACAACTGCGATTATAATTATCTTAATCAAATTATGCATTAAAATCTACGTTGACATTCATTATAGAAATGAAAATAAAAATACATTTATTTTGAAACAAAATGATACATATTTAGATAAATAGTACTATTAATTACTACCTCCATTTCATAATAAATATCGTTATAAATAATTTTTTTTATAAAATAAGTATTTTTTTTAAATTTTATTGTAAAATTTATTAATTTTATTTTCCATTTTATTTTTTTTATTAGTTTACATATAATTAAGTGTATGGATAATAATATTTTTATATAGAAAATATGTAAAATTAAATATACTTTTTAATATGTGTGTGCAAATCTAAACGACATTTAAAATGAGATGAAATGAGTAATAGTTTGCAACAAAAAACAGCTATTCATAGTTAAATTAAAACATTTCCTTTAATTGCACATAATATTTCAAAATATTATACACACTATAATATCATATTTTAATATAACTCAATTGTATAATCAAAATTCGATATAGAATAAGAAATTATTTATAAGATAACCATTATTTTATTAGTATTGTAAAACTATTTCACAATTTTGCATGTTTTTACTACATTTTTATCATCCAAAAATTCAATGAAAATTTTCGATTAGAGATGCTCGTATTTAACTTGCACAACATATACGTCATATGTCTATGACTCAAACATAACAAAAATAAATTTCGTCGACGTCTAATTTGGTTTTTGTGGCAATGTTTACGATTTTACAGAAACAAGTAAGAAATTCAATATAAATTACTTTTTTGCTGTTTAAAGCATAAATAAAAAATTGCATGTTGAAAACAAAGAATTTCATGATGTACTTTTGAAGAATACTAATTTTGGCTATATTTAAGGAATAAATTTCAGACATCATTTATTCGAACTAGTACCCCTATCATGCATTGCACAAGGTGAGTAGTAAAAATTCAAAATGATTATTTTAGCAAAAAAAAAAAATCAAAATGATTTGCTTACAACCTACATCGGTAATTTATAATTTCCTTGTTTTTATGTTATTCACTTGTTTGGTCCCCCTCAGAAATAAAATAAAACGAGTCACAATGAATAATAAAATAAAATAAAATGAGAACACATACTTGTCTGTCCACAACAATTGAGAGAAAGAATCTCTATTTAATTGACCCTCAAGTTTTTTAATTTTCTCGTACCTCACTCTCTCCCTCTTTCCTCTCACCTTCCCTCTTTCTCTCTCTCTCTCTCTTCAACAAAACACAATGTTGCTAATAATCATATCCTTCATCATCATCGTCCTCTTCATATCATCACTCTTCAACACTCTCTTCCATCAAAAGCTACGTTACTGCAACTGCGAGATCTGCCACGCTTACCTCACTTCAAGCTGGCGAAACGACTTCGTCAACCTCGGCGACTGGTACGCTCATCTCCTCCGGCGATCTCCGACGTCCACCATCAAAGTCCACGTCCTCAACAGCGTCGTCACGGCCAACCCTTCGAACGTCGAGCACATGCTCAAAACGCGTTTCCACAACTACCCGAAGGGCAAACAGTTCTCCGTCATCCTCGGTGATCTACTAGGCCGCGGGATTTTCAACTCCGACGGTGACACGTGGCGTTTCCAGAGAAAGCTCGCGAGTTTGGAGCTCGGGAGCGTCTCCGTTAGAGTTTTCGCTCACGAGATCGTTAGGACCGAGATCGAGACGCGGTTGATCCCGGTTTTGAGCTCGTTCTCGAACCGAACCGGTTCGGTTTTGGATCTGCAAGATGTGTTCAGGAGATTCTCGTTCGACACGATTAGTAAACTGAGTTTCGGGTTCGACCCGGATTGTCTCAGGGTTCCTTTTCCGACATCGGAGTTCGCGGTTGCGTTCGACACGGCTTCAACGCTGTCCGCGAAACGCGCGTTGGCTACGTTTCCTCTCTCGTGGAAAATCAAAAGAATGTTTAAAATTGGTTCGGAGAAAGAGCTTAAAGAATCTATCGATGCTATAAACCGGTTAGCGGGAGATTTGATCAAGCAACGGAGGTTAACCGGTTTAACGGATAAAAACGACTTGATCTCGAGATTCATGGCGGTTGTCGCGGAGGACGACGACGAGTATCTCCGAGACATCGTCGTAAGCTTTCTATTGGCTGGTCGGGACACCGTTGCATCCGGGTTAACCGGATTCTTTTGGTTACTGACACGTCACCCGAAAATAGAGAACCGTATACGTGAAGAGTTAGACCGGGTCATGGGTCCCGGTTTAGACTCAGTCACTGCCTCTACCGGCGAAATGAGAGAGATGCATTATTTGCATGCGGCGTTGTATGAAAGCATGAGGTTGTTTCCGCCGGTTCAGTTTGATTCTAAATTCGCTCTAAACGACGACGTTTTGGCTGATGGTACGCGTGTTACAAGAGGGACTAGAGTCACGTATCATCCTTACGCGATGGGTCGGATGAGCCGGATCTGGGGCCCTGACTACGAACACTTTAAACCGGAGAGGTGGTTGGATAAGGAAGGTAAATTCCGGCCTGAAAATCCGGTTAAGTATCCGATTTTCCAAGCCGGAGCTAGGGTTTGCGTGGGGAAAGAAATGGCCATTATGGAGATGAAATCTATAGCCGTGGCGATGATTAGGAAGTTCGAAACACGGGTCATGTGTCCCGGATCGACCGAGACGCTCCGGTTTGCTCCGGGTCTCACAGCAACGGTTAACGGTGGATTGCCGGTTATGATCCAAGAAAGGATAGCTTAAGGAGTTTTCAATTGAGCTAGGCTAATAAATTATATGTAAAGTAATTTAATAATAATACGTTATTTAAACGTTTAAACATAGATATAGTCTGGTTTTAACTGACCAATTATTGTTAACATGCAAGCACACTTGTTGACAACATCTATGTGTACCATATATGTATTATTTAATTTAGCAAGGCAAGTGGGTCTTAATCTTCAAAACTCGAATCTTAATTGAATAATGCTTGAATATAATATGATTACGTAAGTAACCAAAAAGGTCGTTCAAGATTATGTAAATAACAATAGCTTTATTAATTTGGATGATGCTAGATTCACATGAGTAGTTACATGCGGATTCAAGTGTGTTTTATTCGGGTATTATATATAGCCATTTGATGAATATATATATATATATATATGTGTGTGTGTGTGTGTGTGTGTGTGTAATTAACAAAAATTTAATGTGTAAACTCTTGTCTTGATACGTAAAAGTACTGGCAATAGTAGTTATTAATTCAAATTATGTATCAACTTCTTTAATATTTGAAATTTGTGAAAATCCAAAGATTTATTGCACATAGATCAACCACGGTCAAGACAACAGTTGAGTGATTGAAACATTGGTCTCATAAACTCACAATGAATCTTCCGATCACTAAACCACCAATAGTTAGTTAAATAGATTAAACACGATCGAAAACCACAGTAGAATGACTTAACCATTTGTGTCATAAACATTTTTCTTTGTCAGAAAAAAAAAACATCTGTGTCATAAACTCATGATGAATCCTCCATCCCTAAACCACCAATATAATCAGCTAAATAGATTAACCGCGATCAAAACCACAGTAGAATAATTGAAACATTGGTATCAAAAACTGATGATGAATCCTCCAATTACTTTGTTAACAACTAATTTACATTCACATTTTTTTAGCAAGCTAATTTTTTGATCCGGAAGAATAACCTAATTTTTCAATAGAACCAAAGAACTAGCGATTATGAAGCAAAGTTTTAAAAATTGTCAACAGGATATGTCCGTCGAGTTGGAAATACAACGATAGATTCTTTACCAAGACTGCTAAACTGTTTTATAGGAATTTGTCTTTTGTTAATTGTTTATTCTGCTCTAGTCCCCCAACCATTTCTAACTTGAATAATAGATTAGAAAAGTTAGCTGCTTAAATGATAATATGTGTAAACATTGTAAAACAAATCTTAATATATATACTTGTTGCATGCACACGTATAATAAACAGTCGAAAAATCATCTATGAAGGGAAAACAGTTGAAAACTTTATGTAAACCAAATTTATTTTTTTGACATCTATAACCCCAAACTTGATTACTACAAAAATAACCAAATAATTAATGGTTGTTTACTGGTAAGAGTTCATTGCACAACGTAAATCGGTTTGTTATGGAATTTGTTACTCTTGTAAGCAAAGTTGTTGCTGCTTGACTATTCAATAATTGAATTTTAGTCTAGATAGTTTACATGGTAATCCAATTATAGATCATCTGACTATCTCTTATATTAATCGGATCGTCGTTACAGAGTAACATAAAATATAATTTCAAAATAAAATACCCAATTATAATATTACTATTGTATTATCATTACAATATACATTGATTAAGAAAATAGGAAATTTTACACATATTTCATTTGAATATTGACTTTTAAGTTTTCCAGTTATTTTTATAAATTTATCCACACACAATGGGTAGATATCATTAAGTTGTTTAGACAAAAATTAAGTCGATCCGTTTAAATATGTATGACATATCTAACGTCAAAAGATTTTGTATTATCACTATTCACTTTCTTATTAAACATCATATCAACAATTTTGAAGATGGCCTATGTGTTTTATAAGTTTTCTATAATAATTTTAGAGTGCAATTTCACTCAACTATAAGATTGTTAAAGGTTCAGTGTTTAGTTGACAAAAAGGTTTACTGTCATATATTTTCTTTTTTGAACTTTATGTCATTTACTTAACGATAATGTAAATATTAGTTAGTGACACTATAATGTTTAAAATATGATTTTGAAAATAAAGTCTTGAATAATGATTGATTATATGTAAATGAGATACGTAAGTAGTTTGGTATCCATAGAGTGATAGATGTATTTAAGATTAGTTAATTTTCTTTTAAAGGATTAGTTAATTAGTGACTATACTCTTTCAATAATATGATTAAAATGCTACTAGAATTATGATATATAGGATATATTTAAGTAGCTTGGTGCCCATAGAATGAAGTAGATAGTTTTAGGATTAGGTACGTGGTATCTAAATAACATATTTTATAAAGTGGAATATAATAATTACATCACCTATATATGCGGAAGCCTACAGCCTATAATTATAAACTCCAAATGATTAGATTCAATATGACAATGGATTTATTTGTGCAAGCACGACGCTTACAACTTTTTTATCTTGTATTTTCTTGAAACTTTAGGTTTACTACTCTCTCTTTCCGAATTCATTTGTCTACATCTTTACGTTATAAAACGTGGTTTATGTCCGTACGTGACGGCCAAATTATAAAAAAAAAACACATATTTTTCAAAATAGTTCGACATCTACATCAATTTGGCAAGTGATGAAGGAATTTTATAAAATTTTGCGGCGGTTGGTGGGGTTTATTTTTTTTTTATTAGAAAATAAATATGACTGAGAAGATGAAAAAGGGACACGTTGAGAATGTGAAGAGCGTGGTGGAGGTTGAGGTGGAATCAATGTGGGTAAGTGGTCCTTAGTTGTTGTTAACTGTTACATTCATCTAACTAAAGAATAAATTCACCATTTCCACATTTTTCTCAACATACTTTTATCTCAAATCTGTTTATACCGATCAAGTTCACGATCATATCTCCGATCCCTGTGATACGACCGAGCAATAAATAAATCACAAGATATACTTTTGTGTTGATGCTGTTCACATGATTTCACCAATCGCACCAAAGTATTAAATTATGTCGACCACTTTTTTATGTCTGATGTGTTAGGGATGCGAAAAGGGGAACTTTACATGTCGACTCTTTTAAGCAAAGCGACGAAATTACACGATGAATATAGTGTCGTGTACTAGTAGTGTATCTAGCATACAATAATTCGAATACTTTTGTCAGCTAATCAGTCTAGTAAATATTTATTCCGGTTGGTACGCACATATTTAGAATAATCCGAACTCTTTAGGTTAACTAATCAGTCTATTAAATATATAATCCTGTAGATATATATGCGTATTACAGGCTCAATACAGCTTGTGAAGATATACACATGCAATTTTATAAGTTTCTGTTTTGGACGTCTACCACTTATGACCAAAAGAGACATTTAACCCTTGAACAAAAAAGACATTTAGCCATACGTCCTTTTGTCAAGTAAAATTATTGAAGAGAGATTAATTATTGTATATCAAATAATAAACATTAATTAGGTTTATATTAAAACCTTGGTAAAGAAAGTTCAAATGGTATGTTATTTATGTAAGCGAACTAGTTGAATGTTTTGTTTAAGCGCTGGATTTTTTTTGTAGTCTAAAAAACAGATGCTTGAACCTTCCCACTGAAGAGAAAAACAAGTAAAGTTTGAAAAATAAATAGTCGTTGGACCCATGAATCTGATTTTTTCCCAAAAGTAAATCTAATTGATAAGTAGAATGACTGAAAAGAAATATTTCATACAATGTAATTACTATATTATTTGAGTTTATATTTTCCCCTTTTTTCAAAAACCGTGCAAATTCTCAGCTTAAGTCCATATAATCTCTTTCCAAACTTTTAGAAGTTTTAATTTTCATAATAATTCTTTGCATCAAGACGGTTTATTAACAAATCAACCATGTATCGGTTCGGTATAACCTTACACCTTTGAAGATTAATTGGACCAAAGTCCAAACAATTCTTGATTATTCAAAAAAAAATCAATCATTTTTACTACAATA